>JAVHLU010000811.1:0-45551 GCA_036785755.1 Colletotrichum ledebouriae | reverse complement strand
TTCCTTAACTAGTAGAGGGTATAGGTTAAAATACCTATATAGTATTTCCCGAATTATGCTTGCGAACTAGGTGAATTTGTTATAGTCTTTTTGCGAAGGGGCTGCGGCGTAATTCCGAGCTTAATATTACTACTCTAGTCTAGTAGTAATATAAAAGAGGTATACTTATATATTATATATATATAGTTTATATTATTAATAATAATATTAATACTTTAGGAGATCTACTTAGGAATAAGGCTTATATTTAAGGAAGGCGAGGTTTACCTTCCTAATAAGTTTCTTAATTATAATACTATTCTTATAGGTTCTAAAGCAAAGCGTATAGTTATACCCTAAATATTAGATTTCTACTTTCTAAAGTAGCGCTTTAGAGATAATATTAATATAAAAGTTCTCTATATATCCTATATTATAGAGTATAAAATCCTCTATATTTATATTTTTTAAGCTATTAAGAGCGTTTTTAATAATTTATATACCTTTTATAATAATTAGGTATAAAGCTATTCTAGAATTAACTTATTCTCTATTATAATACCTAATTAAGGAGGGGATAAGTAGGGACTTATTATTTATAAGGTATATCCCTCTATACTTATCTAGGACTATAGACTTATATAATATATAAGATCCTAAGTAGGGGGTTATAAAGATATTTAGGTACTCTTTATCTAAGTTAACTATATTATCCTTAATCTTATTTAAGAGGGCTATATAGAAAGTAATTACTATTATATTTATAGGGTAGCTAGGGGCTATATTAGATTTCTTAGATAAACCCTTATTACTCCCCTTATTATTTTAGTAGTTTTTACCCTTATAGGGTATAGTATATAGCTAGCCCTTATAAGTAAGTTCTATATAAAGATTAGTAAAGCGTAGGTTACTATTTAACTAGTTATAGATCTAAGCTACTTATATATTGATTACTAATATATAGGGGCCCTTCTAGTAATATCTAGTTAACGTAGCTTCTAAGTAGTTATAATTAATACTTAGCTATTAATAGCTTAACCTATATAGGTACTATTTACTATTAAATAAGTTACTAGTTATAGGAATACTTAATAGGTTAGCCTTATTTATATAGCTAGCTAGCGTTATAAAGCCCCTAGCGCTTTATCCTTATAGTATTAAGTAGAGTATATCCTTATATAAGAGGTTCTTAAATATATTAATATATTAGCTTATATTAGAGACCGGGGTCCCTGCTCGCTCTTATTTAAGAATATTTATAATCTTTATATTAGCCTAAGTAAGTATAAAGTAATAACTTATTACTTAAAGAAAGGCTTTTAAAGCGAGGGTACTACTTACCTTAGGAAGCTTAAGCTAGGTAGTATAGAAGTAAATACCCCTAAGGTCCTTAATCTAGGTATTAGGATTAATACTCTTATTTACTTTCTCTAGGACTTAGATATACTCCTCTTAAATAGTAATAAGGGTACTAGCCTTACTTAGAGCGTAGTAATATTTAAAATTAATAATAAGGCTATAAAGGGTTATATCCCCTTTAGTAAGAAGTTTTATATATATAAGTATAATAATAGTATAAGTAATAATCTCTATAATTAAATAGTTAATCCGTTTAAACTCTTAGTCCTTATAGGTTTATTTAGACTCTTATATAATAACTAAATAAAAATACTCTAGGTATTATTCCTATATACCTATAGTATTCTTATTAATTATAACTAGGGTAGCTAGAGGCTAAGGGGGTTATAATTTATTTATTATTTATATCCTAATAATAGACTTAGGAGTAGTCTTAGAAGTAGTATTAGTAGTAACCTCTTCTAGAGCTTCTTAGTTAAATAGAGCGATATATTAATTATAAGGGCTCTTCTCTTATAAGTACTAAGTATTAAAGTCCTAGTTCTATTTAGCGATATATATATTAAGAATAAGGGTTTCTAATAAGGTTTTACCTAGGTATAAGAATCCCTTAAGGTTATCTAGGTTAATATACTTCTAGACTCTAGTAGCTTAGGCTTTAGCTTAGATTATAATATACTAAGTAGCGAAGTTCTTATATATAATTAGGTAGTATAATACTATAATAATAATATTAGAAGATATTATAGTTAAAGTTATTTAGAAATAGAGAGTTTAAATAATAGAGGATAGTATATAATAAGGAGGAAAGAGGGAATAAGAGAGAGGAAGTTTTAGTAAGTACTTTTAGTAGTAAAGGCTTATTTTAAAATAATAATTAGGGGTTTAGTTAGAGCTAGGCTTATAACTATTAATAAATATCCTATAGGGCTATATTTATAGTTACTAAAGAGCTTATTCTATTATAATAAGGGTAGTTATAACGTAGTTACTTATAACTATACTTAGAGGAATAAACCCTAGAAAAAGGTCGCTCTAGAGCTAACGTTAGTCACGAGCTACGCTAGGAACGGGCGATGCTAAAGGCATCACGACATATTTCATAGCTTTATATCAAGAGGGCCTAGAATAAAGGAAAAAATATTAGAATAGAGGGATTTATTATTGTAGATATCATCCGAAAAATGCTTCTAAAAAGTCTCTTAATTGCTAAGAAAAGAGCTAATTCCTGCTGATGTATTGACTGCTTTTATGCTGATAATGATGGTTATGATCTCTGTACGTACACAAGCTTTAAATGGCTGCAGCGCGCTAACCAATACGCTCATCTTTGCAGTCCCAAACTGGGCTAACTTCACTTCCCTGTCTCAGTATCCGAGACCATTCGTCCGCATACGCCTTAGCCGTTCATGTGTATATACTCATCCAGCCCAGCACTGCCCTTCTCTCGCGCCCTGCTCATAATAATGACTAAATCATAGCTACGTCCCCACACGAACACACGGAAAGCCCAGGTGTCCTTCTCAAAGGCATCCTTTTCAACCCGCTCGAGCTCCGCATAACGACCCATACTCGTTCGCGTCGTCCTGGTAGCTCCCCTTGACGGGATGGATCATCTGCCCCAACCTGCTCGGTACCGTCTTGCCCTTAGATTTGCTCCTCAACTCGATGCTTCGACCTTCGCACAGAGGCGGCGACGTTGAAGGCATCGTTGGCGGCTTTTGGCTCTGTGAGGCCACTCGCGTAGCCTAGCGTGCTATTTCGCACAGGCGAAAGAGTCGAACCCGCCACAGATCATCTCTGGACCGAGGGAATGCTTGGTCGCGACCGAGCTTTACAGATACCGCAGCCTAAGGTCCGAGGGAAGTGGCCAAGTCCATGAGTTTCCCTTTGGCAGAACCGATCCACGTCGTCGGGATACGTCGCCTTCCAGGAAGCTTTAGTGTTATTCTCACAAAGAGCATGCAGAATGCTCCGTCGGCGGTAATGAAAGTTGAAGGGATGGGCGAATCATGCAGCCAGTGGGCAGCGGATCTCTCGATTACCTCACAGGGCTCAAGTTCGCACCCGTCGTTGAAATCGTATGGTAATTAGGGATTGAATTAAGCAACTTAAAGTCATTCTCAAAGTCATGCGCTCATCGTCTCAACATAGTCCTCAGGTTTCCCAGATCACGCAGAACACTTCTCCGCATATCTCAGTCCATGGCCGAACTTGAAGACGGGGTCTTTGGTGTCATATGGAACGTCTTCGTACGACTCCTCCACGGCTTCCATTGAGCGCGGCAGATCAAAGGGCAGCTTCCCCTCAGGGGAGCTCAAGCCGAAAATCACATCCAAAAAGGCATCACTGCCACTTCCGAAGCTCCCCAAGACCGCAGACGCAGATTCCACCACCTCGGGAATCGCTGCCGGGCGATCCAGAATGACATCGACAATGGTGGGGACGACGGCGTAGATCGAGGCTTGCCGCTCCTTCTCGGTCGTGTTGTACTCGAGGGAACCGGCGTGGTAGTTGGCTTCAAAACCGCCGGGGCGCGGCTCGTACGGTGCCTGGAGACGGAGGAGCGCGTAGTCGGCCTCTTCCGGCGTCGCCACAACAGTCAGGTTGCGCGTCTCGAGGAACGAGGCGTCGAAACCTTCAATGTAGAACTTGGTCTCGGTACCGACGTGCTTCAGCGGCAGGATTTCATCCTTGTTCGTCAAGAGGGTGTAGGCGCGACGTTGCGCATCGTTTCCGAGACGGGCGAAGTAGTCGTTGCCGACGACTCTTGCAGCAGCCTCTGCGTCGACGAATGGGTTGTCGAACAGCCCAAGCATGAACTTCTCGCGCAAAAGACGACGAAGGGAGACGTCGAGTCGCTCTTCCGCAACGGTGCCCTCCTCGACCAGTTGGACGATTAGTTCAGGGCGCTGCTCGCCGCCGAACTGATCACAGCCGGCATCGAGGATGCGAGCGGCACGCTCGAGTTCGGTGGTGTTCTCAAGGCCCCAGGCGCGAGCCGGCATATCCTGGCCCGCGAGCACGGCGTCGGTGATGAGGCCCCAGTCAGTAACGACGATGCCTTCGAACCCAAGCTCATCCCTCAAGAGATCAGTGACGATCTGCTTGTTGAAGGCGAAACCAACAGGGTCGTATTCTGTGCCAATCGGTCGGGAATAGTAAGGCATCATCTGCCTGGCACCAGCAGCAATGGCCGCCCTGAAAGGAATGAGGTGGTGGTCGAAGTTGTCCCCCGGATACGTCTGGTTTTTGCCGTATGTGAAATGGGAGTCCTCGCCGTTCTCCATCGGACCACCACCGGGGAAGTGCTTCGTGACGGTGGTGACGGAATGGGGCCCCAACGTCTCCCCTTGAAAGCCCTTGATGTAGGCCACCAGCAGCTCGCTGGTGAGGGTGGCGTTCTCTCCCCAGGTGTTCCCGAGACGAGCCCATCTCGGCTCGGTAGCCAGGTCGACCTGAGGATGCAGGGCAGCGCGGATGCCAACGGCGATATACTCCTCACGGGCGATCTCGGCGAATTTCTTGACCAAGTCTACGTCCCGCAGAGCGGCAAGACCCAAGGTTTCGGGCCACTGAGAAAACACACCAGCTCGGAAGCCCGTACCTATGTTTTCAGTGAAGTGATGTCTCGGGTCTGTTGACAGAGTGACGGGAATGCCCAGACGCGTGTCTAGAGCAAGCTGTTGGACAAGGTTCACGAACTCTGCCACCTGCTTGGCATCGGTTATGTCGCCGACGAGGTTGAAGTGTGTCATGTGCTTCTCCCTGATCATGTTATCCGTGCCGTTGCGGCGGCCTGTAGCATCGCCCTCGTCGAGGGTGCCGTTCGGCCCCGGGGCGAGTTGGGTTTGGAAGAACTGGCCGGCTTTCTCTTCGAGCGTCATCCGCTGAATCAGGTCTTCCACGCGTGCTTCGACACAATATGAAGCGTTTTTATATATAGGTAAAGACTCATCGCGACGAGAAAGCCAAGGATATTGTCCTGTGGGGTTGCTGCTGGCGCCCAGTGGCAGGACCGCCAGTGCGAGCGTGGTGAGGTCAGTCCTCATGATTGGTTTCCAAGGATATTAAGAGAAAGTGTCAGTCGCGCAGTTTGAGAGGAGTGTCTGATGGCTGATGGTCTAGAGTCTATTAGGACGCTACGTGAAGAATCAGAGGGGATATTTTATGGGAGCACATCTTGGACATCACTCGTTCTGAACTGGTGATGAGTGCCACCACGAATCAGCCAAGGTGGAAATCGTGGAAGGAATGGGAAAGGTCGTTCTTGGCAACATATGTCACGGCCTTGCGTCGGTCCAAATATCATGAACGAGGACTTTGCAGTGACTAAAGAGGGGCCGATGTTGATTGCAATGAGGTGACGTCTGCATTATTGCGGAGGGGCTCCGAGGAAGCCCCTAGGTTACCATTAGCTGTGGCAGAAACGACAAAATGTTGAGCCCACGTTGACAGTGTGTTGCTTCACAGGCCAGGCTCAGCTGTCGTAAAGACTATTTGAAGAACCCAGAAAAGAACTGATGTCTTCTTTTTAGTACGGCTTGAACCTGAAGCCATTGTCCAGGGCCACAGTAATACCGACCCTCGTCAAGGAGGGAATTCGGGTAAGAAGCCAAGCAAGCGTATTCATAGTCCCTGGGACCAAAGATGAACTGGAGAATGGCCATGGGTCCGTCCCATCAAACGAGCATGCTGCCGGTCGAGGGTGTCGGTAATTGCTCGGCTCACCAGTTGGACGGAACGAATGCGGGGACCCCAGAAGTTCCAATATCTATCTCCACGTTCCTCTGCAACATCTCCAGTTCCAGTCGCGTGACGCTAGAACATTAGGTGCTTAGGATTGCTCAGTTAGGGTAGCCAATCGGCCCTACCTCTTGAACCAGCGGGGCGTGAAAGCAACTTCTTTGGCGCCGTCTCCTCAGGCCCGGGATGGTGGGATGCTACCTTAGTCATCATGATCCTCACGTCGAGAGCACGAGATAGTCTGGGGTGCTGGGATGGTGGATGTTGCGGGGAGGTGGGCATATGTTTGCCCTCTGCTCTACCAGGTTGGTGGTCACCTGTCAATCCTACTTTGCCGGCTCCACGTTCAGCACATGTTAAAAGCTTGGCCGTCTCCAAGTTTTTCACCTCTTGAGTATTATTCTCGTAAATCACGAGCTCGGTACTGAGAAGTATCGTCTCATTCTTGTTCTTCCCGGCGGGGTATCGACCCCACGCCGTCGATGTCGGGTTAGCTCGATGCGCGACCATGAAAATTTCGACATTCAATGATCCGAGTTTTGGCACTTGCGCTCCGCTCGTTGCCCTTTGCTTGATTCCGACTCTTGGCCGAAATCAAGCATACGTTGGACGGTCTCCCCCTCACGGAGGCTTCCCGGCGAATTTTTGTCAATTGCGGCCGCTATGGCAGCAGCCGGCGCTAAGCTCGTGGTACCAATAATATGGAGGTTGGTGAGGAATTAATCAGTATTTCAGCGAGACACATGCAGCTGTTTGCATCGACTGCCTTGGCTTTAATGTTATGCGTGTGTATGTGACGACCAGGTGTGGCCGGCAATGCCGTCGAACGCCGGTGACACCGAAAAGGCTGTTTACGGATCCCGGGATCCGTTGCCGTTGGAGGCGCCAGTACGCGGCCAAAGCGTTCCGATCGGAGGCTCTGGACCTCCTCCGCCTCCGAGCGGGTTGGCCACTGAGCTGTCCCCTGTCAGACACTTCTAGAATCCGATGCAACTCTCCCACTCCTTGTTGACGTGGGAGGAAGTATCAACAAGGACATTCAACTCTTCTATGAGCAATACCCAGAGACCGCCTCAAGATTATACCTCGAAGATCTGCCTTCCGTGGTTGACGATGAGGATTCATGCGTCGTCAAGGGAACCAACAAGCTAGCCTACAACTTCTTCAAACTCCAGCCAATTAAGCGTGAGCTCTCTCCCTACTGATATGATTGCGTTGCATTAACCTGGTGACTTCCTAGACGCTCGTGCGTACTACATGCATCACATACTTCATGACTGGCCTGACAAAACAGCACTGAGAATCCTGGAGATGCTAAAGGTTGCCCTGAAGCCAGGGTATAGCAAGACCCTGATCCACGGTCATGTCCTACGCGGCGAAAACCCGATGCTGCAGGCTACGGTATACTGATGATGCTTCTCGGATCTACTCAAGAGCGAATGGAGAAGCAATGGACATCACTGATTGAAGCAGCTGGACTGAGATTGGAGAACTCCTGCCGCAGTTCAAGGGGTCATCGAAGTCGAACTGCCGCAAGTTCCAAAGCTCTAGTTTATGCTTTCTCGGTATTAGTGGGACAAAGTCTAGGTCAAATCTTTTCAGGATGTATTGCTAGCGAACTGGCATTGTGGGCCATACAGTCTTTCTAGTCTCGCACCTCAATCAACGAAAAATGGACCCCAATGAATTCAAGGTGTCATGCATGGCGGGCTTTCTTCTCAAATAACTTACTGGTAACTCCGCACACCGACTGTTTCCCCTTGACACATTCCAAATTGAGATCAATGCTGGTGTAAAATACTATACTATTGGTTCTACTCTGCCATGATATCTTAATCTATCTGATAGCTCTGGAGGGATAGGGCCTCGGCCGTGGTAGACAATCCCATGTGCTGCTGATCCAAATCCTTCGAGTCGGAGTCCGATTCATGGGTGAAGACGATACCCAATGCTTCCTCCAATGACTCAACATGAAGGCTCTCATAAGATTCAGATTCCTCGGGTTGAACACAGCGACTAACTTTCGCGGGAGCGCCAGGGGTGGCGCAGTCGGAGGGAATGTCTTTGTAAACGAAACTGCAACTGGCAATTGTTGACCGAGAGCCGATTTTCACTCCAGGCCTATCTGAGGTTAGATTGAAATGCTCGACGCATGAGCTTTCAGCCCCGCTCATCAGTCGTAGGTCTGTCTTCGAAGAGATCCTCCCCGATCTTGTAACCAAGATTCGTCGGGAATTTGGGTCATAACTCACATTATCATGGCTCTTTCACCGATCCGAACATCGTCACCAATCGTGATAGGGTGGCCGACACTGATTCTTCCTCCTTTCTCATCGGCATGCAATACCCCGCAGATAAGGACGTGATGACAGATTGTGCACCTGGCGCCGATGCGAATGTCAGCAACTGGCGTGTCCTGAATCTCGCAATCATGGTCGATGATGGTGTCGGGGCCGACGTAAAGGCGCAGCCCATATTTGATGTCGATAGGAGACTTGACGTAGGGAGTCGCGTCATCCTCAACGCCATGAGATACGATTCTGCAGAAAAGACACGATAGTGTGTTAGCTTTTGGACAGTAATATAGCTAGCTCGTTGAGCTTTTCAGCGGAATAAGACACCATCTCAAGGAATCTTACCTGCGCCATGCTGCTGAACGCTGATCGTTAGTTGCTGTCTTGTCACGAGCCAGGATAATGTTATAGGGAAAAGGGCTTAGCGGGCTAAGTTAGGGAAGTCCATAGGAGTTAGGGCTATAGGGAGGCACTAGGTAACCCCTAGATAAGTCCTCTAGCCCTTATCTAATAATTAGAGGGCTAGAGAAGAATATTTAACCTTAGATATACCTAACTATACTAACTCTATTACTCTATATTATACTAGTTTATAATATATTCTTCTCTTATACTTATATTAATAGGGGTATAGATTATTAGAGTAGTATAATATATAATAATATAATACCTACTTATAGGTTTACTAAGGAGATAAATATAGTATTACTATTAGGATCCCCTACTAGCTAGGAGTAACTAAATAGCTAAATATAGGATAAGATATCTATTAAATAGAATAGTAATAAGAGTACTAATAGAGGACTAAGTAGCTAATTAATAGAGGCTAAATTAGATTAGCTTATTAAGGAGGAAGAAAAGAAGGGGTAGCTAAAGTATAAATAGGAATATCTTAAAGCCTTAAGAGCTAGCTAATTATTAACCCTAATAAGTAACCCTATTACTTACTAAGTAGTTATTAGTAGTAAATCGAAGAAGTATTAATTAGAGCTCTAGGGGAAGTATCTTCTAATACTTAAGTATAAAGGGAGTACCTAGACTAACTTAAATTAATTTATATTTAATCTTAATGCGTAGTTTAAGATAAATAAGACTATATTAGACCTTAAAAAGGTTTTATTTACTACTAAGTACCTAGAGGGGCTAGTAGTAAAGTAATAGACCTTATACCTCTCTATTAATTATAGTAATAAAGCGAAGGATATTACTTAGGTAGTAATAAAGGACTAGTTAGCTAATAGTATAGCTAATATAAGGTCTAGGACCCTTAGTATATAAACCTAGCTTAAATAAGCCTACTAGTAACTAGGATAGTTATACTAGAGCTTTATTAATTATTATAAGGGGATTAAGGTAGAGAGCCTTTATTAGTAACTAGAGGAGATCTAGGTAGCTAATATAGTAGCTAGGCTAGATCCTAAGCTCTAATACTATATTATATTAAACGAGTTACTAAAATCGCAGCTTAACCTTAATACTAAGGCTAGAAATACTAAACTTATAGTTAATATATAGATATATAAAGTACTAATAAGGGACTAGGGGGCTAATAATAAGGGGTAATAACTAGAGAGCTAACCTACTAACCCGGAGGGACTAACTAAGGCCTTAAAAGAGTAAACTTACTTAGGCTATAGTAATCTTAATACCTACTAGGAGAATACTAAGGACTAGGATACTAGGAAGGAGATTATCTATTATAGTTATAAGAAAAGGGGCTATATCGCGCTAAGGTACCTATATTATAAGAAGTATAGCTACCCCTACTATAAAGGGAAACCCTACCCTAGTAAATAACTAGAGGGGGACTAGGTAGTAATATATATAGTTTAATAGGGTAGTAACTAGCTACGTTATATTAAAGTAATAATATAGGTCCGAGTTATAAGTAGCTAGAAGACTAGTGCTATACTTATTAATTATAGGGCTAATAGGAATATTATAAACTAGAGGATCATAACTAATACCTAACTAGAGGCTAATAGGTTAGAACCTATTAGGGGAATATAGGTATCTAAGGGACCTAACTATAATATATAGAAGTTAGTAACCTAAATAACTAATAATATAGGTATCTAGTAGATAGCTTTATATAATTTTAAGATTAGTAATAGTAATAATTATAATACTATCCTAGAGATCCCTTAGTATATAATAGAGTACTCTAACCTTAACTAGAGGGAGTTAAGCTAGACCTTCTCCCTATATAAAAAGAGTATCTACCTTATTATAACTATAAAGGAACTTAAGCGCGTTAAGAATAAAGCGAGAGTAGTACTTATAGGGGTATTATAAGTTAACTATATATTAACTACTAGCTACTAGGAGGATACCTAAGACCCTAAAGATACTAAGGGGATTAAAATAAATATCCTACTAGAGTACTAGGACTTTAAGAAGGTATTTAATATTAACCTAATAGGAACTACGCTAGAGTTCGGGACTAATAGGAGCTACTTTATTAACTTAGAGCCTAGAACTAAGCCTCTATTTAAGCTTATTTACTTATTAGCTAAGAAGGAGTTAGAAGAATTAAGGGATTATATCTATAAAGCCCTATAAAAGGGATAGATTTATTTATTAATAAGTCTAATAGGGGCGCTAATCCTATTTATCCTAAAGAAGGGAGGTAAGTTAAGGTTATATATAAATTACTAGGAGCTTAACTAAGTAACTACTAAGAACTATACCCCTTTCCCTCTAATTAATAAGATCCTTAACTAGCTCTCTAAAGCTAAGTACTTTATTAAGCTTAACCTTAAGGATATATACTACTAAGTAAGGATCTAAGAGGGAGATAAGTAGAAAATAGTATTCTATATATAATATAGCTACTATAAATATTATATTATACTATTTAAGCTTATTAATATACCTACTACCTTTTAGATGTTTATTAATAAGTTACTTATAAGCCTAGTTAACGTTATTTATATTATATATTTAGATAATATCTTAATTTTTACTAATAATATAAACTCCTATATAGAGGCTATAAGATAGGTACTTACTTAGTTAGAAGCTAATAGCCTCTATTTAAACCCTAATAAATATAAATTTTATAAGAAGGAGATTAAATTCCTTAGGTTTATAGTCTTAGTAAACGGAGTTATTATAGAACGTTAGAAGGTCTAGGTAATAGCTAAATAGCTAGTACCTATTATAATATAAGAGATTTAGTAGTTTCTAGGATTTATAGGGTTTTATAGGAGATTTATTAAGAACTACTCTAAGGTTTATAGCCTACTTACTAACTAACTTATTAATATAGCTAAGGAATAGCTAGTAATAACTAGGAAGGTACTAGTTACTTTCTACTAGCTCCGCGCTTTATTTATAGAAGCGCCTATATTATACTACGTTAACCCTATACTCCTAATTTAAGTTAAAACTAATATATTAGACTTTATAATAGGGGTAATATTAAGCTAGCTAGAGGGGGATATATAGAGACTAGTAGTATTTATATCTTAGAAGCTTAAGGGCGTATAATTATATTATAGTATACTAGAAGTAGAGCTACTAGCTATTAGGGAGGTAGTAGTAAAGTAGTAGTATTACTTATTTTACTCCTAGTATTATATCTAATTTATTACTAACTACCTAGGTTACTAATACCTCGCTAATAAAAAGACGCTTAGTAGCTACTAGGCTTAGCTATTATAAGACTTATTAATATTTAACTTTAAATTAAATACTAGCTAGGTTATTATAACCTAGCTAATAGTTTATTATAGAGACCTAACTATACCCTAGAAGATATAGAAATTAATAAAGCTAGGGACTCGCTCCTATAAGACTTCTTATAATATTTTAATAATACTACTATCTAGAGGGTAGGTACTAAGTAGTAATAAGGCGCCTAACTACTAAATACCTCGCTAGAATAACTTATACCCTCGCTCTAGGAATAAGTTAAAGAAGCCTAATAAAAGGACTCCTTTTATAGTAATAAGGAGTAGGAATAATAAAGTATAAAGTAGTTACTAGATAACTCTAGTATCTTAAGATACTAAGAGGGCTTATATATCCCTAATAACTACTTACTTTAGAATAAAGTCCTTAGAGTATTTTATAATAAACTATCTAGAGGTTACTAAGGGGTTATTAAGATACTAAAGAGGATTAGAAAATCGTTTTATTAGAACGTATAGAAGATTAATATAAAGGAATATATTAGGATATATATAATATACTAGTATATAAAACTAAGATACTACCTCTTATATAGTAAACTCGCGCCCCTACTAGTACCTACTAGGCCCTTTAAGTAAATATTAATTAACTTTATTACTAAATTACTATTATTACTTATAACTAAAAATAAGCCTTATAATAATATTCTCGTTGTTATTAATTAATTTATAAAATACTCCCTATATATCCCTACTAGGGAGTTACTTACTACTAATAAGTTAGCTATGCTACTAACTAAATATATCTTCCTTATATTTAGGCTCCTAGAAGCTATTATATCTAATTAGGGATCGCTATTTACTAATAACTTCTAGTCTAAAGTATACTATCTACTAGTTATTAAGAGGAAGATTAGTACTACTTTCTATCCCTAAACTAATAGCTAAATAGAACGCTAGAACTAGAGTATTAAGTACTTCTTAAGGACTTTCTATAATATTAACTAGGATAACTAGGTAACGTAGCTTAACCTAGCCTAATTCGTTTATAATAACTCCTACTATAAAGCTACTAAGATATTACTTACTAAACTACTAATAGGATATTCCCCTTATAGGCCTAATAATATTAAACCTTAGTTAAAGGCTTTAGTCCTAGTAGTATATAAGAGAATCTATAGCCTACTTACCTAGAGGGTAGCTATTACTAACTTGCTCTAGAAGTATAATAAAATATATAGTAAGTTCTATAATTAAAGGAGGACCCCTATTATTTTCGCTATAGGAGACCTTATCCTACTTTTAATTAAAACTATTAGGTAGAGGTAGCCCTCCTATAAACTTTCTAATAAATATCTAAGCCTATTTAAGATCTAATAGGTAATTAATAGGGGATAGGCGTATAAGTTATAGGTAGATAAAAAATACTAAATTTATAATATATTTATGCTTATATAATTAAAACCCTTTTTTAGCTTAGCTATTTTACTATAAGATATTCTAATTAATAGCGATAATAACGTTTATATAGTAGACTATATCGTTACCTATAGGGGCCCTAGATATAACTATTAGTACCTTATTAAATAGAAGGGCTATAGTAAACTAGATAATTTATAGGAGCTATAATATAATATATTAATAGACTTATAAAGTAACTATAAAGCCTAGTTATAAGCAAAAGTATTATAATCGCTATATAATTTAATAGATAACTTAATAAGTAACTAGTAGTTAGATAGAAATAGGGTATACTAGCTAGGTATCTTAATTTACTAGCTTAAAAGCCTCTAATAAGGTAAAAAGAGACTAGAAAAATACCTAAAAATAACTAACTACTACCTAGAGGTTATTAGTAGCTTACTAGGGGCGCTCTTAGAAATTTTAAGTCTATTAGGCGCTAGTACCCCTAATATTATTATTATTATTATTATCTCCCTTTATAATAGATATAGTAGCTAAAGCTTTATAATCCTACTTTAAGTTAGAAATAATAACTAGTAAAGTACTAGGGAGATACTAATAGGCCTTAAATAAACTTATAACTTTATTATAGGAGTTAAGTAACTCCTTAGCATATTTAGCTTATAACTCTTATATTACTATTTATTTCTATACTAGCTACTCTATTATAATATAGTAATAAGTAAGCTCCTTATATTACTTATATAATAACTTAGTCTACTTCTTAGCCTCCTTAGTAAGGCGCTACTAGTAAGTAGTAGCCTCCTCTAAAGCGCTTACTTAGTAATCCTCTAGCTCTATAGAGATCTCTATCTCCTTAGCTTCATACTTCTTAGGTATAATATTAGCCTTATTCTTCTTAGCTTAGAGGGCTTTCTTAACTATAAGCTAGGTAGCGAGGATTTCCTCCTATATATAATTAGAGACTAATAGTAAAGTACTAGGGAAGTATTAGATAACCTACCTTATTTTTAGTATATTATACCTAAATATTAGGCTTAGAATAGCCCTTATCTATTAGGCGCTTAAGCTTATTAATAGCGCTTATTATATAATAAGTAGGCTATAAGGAGTTAGTAGCTAAGAACTAGAAAATAATAAGTAAAACTTATATTAATATAGGCCTTTCTATTACCTATTTTAATATAACGCTTATATTTAATAGAGGCGCTTAAAAATAAATAATTAGTAATAAACTTATAAATTAATAAGTAATTTAGAGCCTAAAGCTAGTAAAGTACTAAATAAGTACTAGCTAAGTACTCGCTAAGGACTATATACTTACTATTACTCTTAAAGTATATAATTAAGCTTATAAAGAGCTTAAGCTTAGTATCTATATCTATAAGCAGCTCCTACTTCGCTTACGCTAAGAGGTAGTAGCAGCAGGAGCACGCCTAGAGCTTACTTATTATAGGGATACTAGTAGTATCTAGCGTAGTAGCGGGGTAGGGGGTAGTATTAGTAGTATTAGTAGCGTTAGTAGCGTTAGTAGCAGAGGATAATATAATAATAAATTCGTTATATAGTAATTAAGATAAAGTTATTAGTAGGGGAGCAGGAGGCTAATAGCAAGTTATTAGTAGTATTAGTATTATAAATCTAAAGAAGTAAGAAGAAGAGATTTTAGTAGAGTAAAATTTTAAACGATATTTATATATTTTTAATTTAATACTAAAACTAGGCTTTTATATAGCTAAAAGGAGGATAATCTCTAGATTATTATATTATTTAGCTTTAGCTAACTTTACTAAGTATAGGGAGGTACTAGATAACTACTAGATAACTACTAGATAACTACTAGATAACTACTAGATAACTACTAGATAACTACTAGTAGCCCCTATATTATAATAAAAACCCTCTTTATCTCTAAAAGGAGAATATCTTTATTACTCCTATAAAAGCATTAAAAATATAATAATAAGTAGAAAATATAATAATTCTAAGGGCGAATTTAAAATAATTAAAATAAGCCTAAATAAGAGCACGTTTTAGTACTACTCTATAAAGGAAGGAGTAACCCTTATAAGGGAACTTAGCTATAGCTATCTAGATAACTACTAAGTAGTCCTAGACCTATCTAATAAAGCTATAAGAATAATTAGAGTATAAGTATACCTTATTACTAGCTTATTACTCCTCTAAGCTATAAAGTCCCTTATTACTTAGGTATAAGAGCTATAAAAGTAGCTAGGGTAGAGGATAGGTACCTTATTACTAGTTAATTACTTCTCTAAGTAACCTAGCTATCTAAAGAAAAGTTATATAATTAGAATAAGGGATATTAAATTCTAGACTTATAGAAACTAGGAGGTTATAAAATCCTATAGAGAGGTATTAGGTACCCTCTAAATAACTATAGAGTAGATTAGTCTAAGGGTAGATTAGTTTAGAGGGGGGGGATTATATTATAAGCTAGGGTAATATTATAGGGAAAAGGGCTTAGTAAGCTAAGTTAGGGAAGTCTATAGGAGTTAGGGCTATAGGGAGGTACTAGGTAACCCCTAGATAAATCCTCTAGCCCTTATCTAATAGTTAGAGGGCTAGAGAAGAATATTTAACCTTGGATATACCTAACTAAACTAACTCTATTACTCTATATTGCACTAGTTTGTGACACGTCTCGCCTAACTAGTTAAACTCTTCACAGGCTTTGGCATACTGATTCCGAGCGTTATCGAAATCACTCTGGGCGGCATAATATGATACGCCATTGCGAAAACTATAGGGATCAACAGGAGAGTCATTCATTTTGGAATGGGGATCTGTCATGGCGTTTGTGTTCATGCTATGTTACTGATTAGCGGCTTTATCTCTCGCTGTTTATATAGCTGCGTTGCAAAGAGATTCACTCAAACAAATGGACACCACTGATAGGAGGGAGAGAGGGTGAATGGCAGCTTTGTGTCAGTCCCCCTTGGAATATCCCTATTCACTGCATTGATAAAACTTAGTATCTTATTTAGACCTAGTGAATCGGCATTTCCAAGCTTCAACGCGAGGAAGTGCAGCAATGGCCAATGGGGCTCACAGCCCAGATCTCAACACTACCGATTAGCACCATGCTATTCCATAATACTTCAGTGGAACATACAAAACCCTCTGTGTGTGAATTCATTCGAAACCCACTAGGCGAAGCCTTTTTCCCATTCAAGCGCTGCGATGATGAATCCGCCAGCACCCCGCAGGTCGTTCTTTCGTATGCCGATACTCGAGTAGTACTGGGAATGATGGTCAGCGTCTCTTAGTTTCAAAAGTTCCATGCAGATATGAGAGCTTACTTCGAAGGTTGCGTTGCTGCCCAGACTTCCGACCTCGACAGTACCCTCCCAGTTGATTGTGCCGTCATCGTTGTAGGTAACGAACATATCCACCATGCCGTTCCACGCCTTCTTGGCAACGTTCATATAGTCCGCCTCCTCTAGATAGCCTAGATTGAGCCCCTTCAGCCAACCGAAGGTGAACATGACGCTGGCACTGCTCTCGATGTAGTTGCCCTCCACATCCTCGTACCGCTTTTCCATGATATTCCACCACCCACCAGTCTCGTCTTGTGCGCCCTTCAGACCCTCGGCAAGCCCCGCGAAATATCCAAGAAGCCTATCCCGTCCGGGGTGCTCTCGGGGGAGCAGGTCGATGACTTCGAGAAGCGCCATGAAGTACCATCCGACCGCCCGACCCCACACGAGCGGCGCCGCTCCGGTGTCCGGATCCGCCCACACGGCCTGTTTGCTTTCGTCGTAGCCGTGTACCAACAGGTTGTCGTCACGTCGCGTTCGCGAGTCAATGGTGTCGAACTGCAGCACAATATCGTCCCAGGCGGTCCGGTTGTCGGGCTGGAACAATGACACGTACTTGGCGTAGAAGGTGTCGGCCATGTAAATGCCATCGAGCCACATCTGGTTCGGGTACACGACTTCGCGATGCCAGAAACCGCCCGTCGGTGTGCGGGGATGGCTATCCAGCGTTCCCTTGATCTTGTCGGCGGCGACGCGGTACTTTTCTTCGCCCGTCTGCTCATACCAGAATAGGACGTTGTTGCCGAAGCGGTACGGATCCAAACTGTGCCTCGAGTAGTTGAACTCGTCTATCGTGCCGTTCGGGGAAACCACGCTGTCGACCTGTGCTCTGTAGTAATCATAGAGCGTCTGGTTCTTCGTGTGCTCGTACATGGCCTCGAAAGACGTGTACAAGGTGGCTTGGTCGTAGTGGAAGCTGGGCTCGACGCCCCGACGAATCATTGAATCTGTCATCCATTCGGAGAAGAGTGGCTTGCCGCACGTCGGAGCGGCGGATGAGAAGCTGGGTATAGCCACCAAAGTTGTGACCGAAAGACTGATTGACCTCATCTTGAGGAAGCGAGACGAAGCGTCCTTTTATGTTGAGTTGGAATAGCCACGATAACCTGAGAGTTGAGACAGACAGACCGCGCGGCACCTTGAATGCACGTACAGATGATTCTAAACTCGATGAGAGCCGCAAGTGCGCATGCGATCGATTATCGTTCATATTTAAAGAGCAGAGGGGATCTTCCTTTTTCGTCTACGCCATGCACAATCGCCTATCAATGTCTTGAAGTCCAGCTAGTAACACGCTGGTGGACATGGGCTTTGTCCCTGCGAATCGATATTCTCATGAGTGTCCCCACGATCTCCATGTTTGGAATTTTCCCGAGTTGTGGAAAATCAATATCCGAGTCCAAATCATTGCACCGGTTCCGCAACGGCGCATCTTGCGAGAGCTTGGCAGTCCGGGCTCATTGCGGGGATGTGGCGGGGGAGCGAGCCATCCTAAGCGACCTGAGAACGAGATGTGGTAACGAGTTCGGCGGCAATGTCCGGCAAATAGGCTAAATGCCGACTTCCCAGAGCCAAGAATGACGTGCATCATAACGAGTCAGATCAGGTGGATAGTTGATGACTGACAGTTTATAGTGCCTGCCTTCAATTTCAACTGAGCTGCCGCAGCAACACTGGAGCTTTCTGTCGCTGAATTGCCGTGGACAAGATCGAATGACAGTGATGACTTCATCTCGGTTCTCATGTCGATTCTCCATCAATCCATAAGTATGCTCTACGAAGAGTGCATGGAGCGACAATGGTAAAATTGCATCCCGCCCATTGTCGAGGATTGTAATTCGTTTTTGACGCGCGCACAAGTTGATGCTGTATCTCTGTTAGGGGGTCGTATGTAGAAGAACGAAGTAGTGGATTGATTATGGCCTTAATATAGGGTCTTGGTGTATGTAATGCTAAAGCCTGCCTTCTCCTATCCTTTTTTACTACTATACTCCTATTATATATCCCTCCTAGGTTAGGGCTTTGCTACTACTATAGGGGCGCTACTACTCTATAGCCCCCCCCTACCCCTATACCTAATATAAGGCTCCCTCCTAAGAGCTTATACCCCTATAAGTAGGGTAGAGCCCCCCTGCTTATAAGCTATAGCTATAAAGCTTAAGGCCCCCCTTTACCCTTCCTTATAATAATATTACTCCTTCTATCTTAAATTATTCCTTCCCTTTTAACTACTAAATAATAAATCCTAAAAATAAATCTATATACTATTACTTATATAACCCTTATTACTACGTAGCCTCCTATTAGCCTAGTTTAAGTAAGCTATTATTATACTAGGTCCTATATTACTTCTTATAATACCCTCTTTAACTCTTCTCTTCCTTAGCTAATAATAACTTTAGTATACCCCCCCCTATCCCTACCTTTATGCTATTATACTAAACTCCTATTAACTATATATAATACTTAAAGCGCCCTCTATGCTTCTCTCCTATTATTATTTCCTATATATCCTACTTATACCTATCTCCCGCGCTATATATATAGCTCTACTAAATTTTTACTAATCTTTTATAAAATAACTTTTATAACTCCCTAGCTTCCCCCCTAAAATAATTATTATATATATCTAATATCCCTTGCTCTAGCGCTACTTCCTTACTAATTATTTAATAGATAGCTAATACTATTATTACTAGCGCCTCTAGTAATAACCCCCTAGGTAGTAGTCCTCCTAGGAAGCGCCCTGCCCTAGCCTCTAAGGTTATAAGTATATTACTTCCTTCCTACTTATATGCTACTTATTTATTACTTATTCCTATCTAAAGTAAAGTTTATAAGCTTACTTAAAAGAAGAAAAAGACTAATAAGGATAGGTATACCTATAGCGCTATACGCCCCTATACCTACCCCCTTTATATCTACTACTTTATTACTAATCCTAAGGCTAAGCTTTATACTAACTAGCTTAGTATAACCCTATTCTCTACTTATTTACTACTTATTAGTTACTTATTTATTATTAGGATCTAGCGAGTAATATACCTAGTATACTAATAGTTCCTATTCTTACCCTAGTCTTATAAGTATCTCCCGCTCTATATCCTTGCTACTTATTTATTACTTATACTCTACTAGGTTTTTTAGTAACGCTATCCCTGCCTATAAGAACCTTAAGGATATTACTAATACCCTTAATATTATTAAGGATAATAATAAGGATTACGCTAAGGTATTATACTTACTACTCGTGCTCTACTTACTTATTAACCCCTCCTAGCTCCTTTAGGCCTTCTAGGCTATAGCTAGTAATACTAGATATAGCTTATATTACTTTACCTATACTAATACTATAGGTACGCCTCGCCTATCCCCTATATATACCCCTCCTAGGCTCGCCCCTATTATTCCTACTATTAGCTTCCTACCTATTAGCGCTACCCCTACGCCTTATACTCCCTATATACCCCCTACTCCCCCCTTACTTACCCCTAAGTAGGCTAAGTATATTATTATTACTTTTAAGGCTATCTCTGCTACTATTATCTTAGTATATATAAGCTACTCCCCCTCTACTATTACCCCCTTAACTAATTATTCCTATAGTATTTTACTCCTACTATCCCTAAGGAGGAGGAGGAGGAGGTAGAGGAGGAGGAGGTAGAGGAGGAGGGTAAGGGTAGTAGGGAGGGTAAGGCTACTACCTAGCTACTCCCTAGCCCCCTCCCTTTAGGGAGTTTCTAGCTTGCGCGCGCCTAGTATATATCGTTATTATTCTACCTTATAGCCTATAGGCCTAGAGATACCTAGGCTATAGCTTTTAACTTTACTACTTTTTCCTATACTATTTCCTTATACTACTCTACTAGTATATTATCCTTAATATAATACTATAGCTCCTAAGTATCTTCCTTACTATTATACCCCTTCTAATATATAAGGTATTATATCTTCCTCCTAGGACCCCTATAGTCTAAGATTTCCTCTATTTTATATAAGGGCTCCCCTTCTACCTTACTAATTAGGAGCTACTTATTTACTAGGTTATCTCTATTATTAAATAGCTCTAGTAGGGAGATTAGGAATATATTATATATCTTATATATCCGCGGGATATCTAACTTATATACTAGCTTATAGTTACCCTTAAGACTAAGTATATAGAAAGAGCTAAGATACTTATTTATAAGTTTCCTATTTAGCTACTTTATCTTAATATTCTTATTAGAGAGGAGGACCTAATCCCCTATAATAAATCTCTTTAGTTATTTATATTTATTATAATAATGCGCTTATTAAACCTTAACTTTACTTAAGAGTAGTACTAGCTCTACTTATTATACTTATAATTACTCTACTCTCTCTCCTACTACTATATTTAATAACTTAGGTATTCCTATAGATAGGATATTCCCTAGGATTAGTAGGTCTTAGCCTATAAGGGCTTAGTTTAGCGATATCTTAATAGATAAGTACTAAGCGTTATTATATATAAATTAGGCGAGATAAAGTTACTACGCCTAATCTACTTAGTCCCTAGTATAGAAGTAGCAGAGGTAATACTTAATATTCTAGTTTTAACGCTCTATTTAGCTATCTATTTATAAGTAGAAAGTAGTACTTAGGTAATATTTAATAGTAAGAAGAAAGTAGAGGTATACCTAGAACTTACTTATAAATAAGGAACTCTTATTTAATACTATCCTATCTAGTATACTAAAGATAGTAAATATCCTAGTAAATAGGAGATTAGTAAGGCTACTTATAGTAAGCTAGCTTATTATTATAATATAAGTGCTATATTTCGTATAACGATTTATAATAACGAGTATTATATTATAGGGCTTTTTGCTCGTAAGAGTTAGGGATTTAGGTAGCCCTATAATAAAGTCTAATAAGATCTCGCTATAGGGTTATGTTAGTATTAGTAATATTACTAGTAAGCTATAGGGTTTATAGTAATAAGCCTTCGTCCTTTAGTATATTATATATATATTAATATACTTCTTTATATCCCCCTTTATCCTATCTTAGAAGTAATCCTGCCTTAGTAGCTTATATATCTAGGTAATACTAAGGTATCTTATAATAGGGGTATTATAATATACTTTAATTAGTTCCCCTTAGATACCCTCCTATCTAGGTATATATATCTTCCCCTTATACCTTAATAACTTATATAAATCTACTTTTTATCCCTAGGCTTTACTCTTCCTTAGCTTACCCCTAGCTTTAGCGCTATATTATTATCTCCTTACTTATTACTTATTTACTATAAAGGCGTCCCTTTATTATAGTTAGAGTATATAACTAATTATAAACTTAGGCGCTATACTTACTATTTTAAGGTCTAGCCCCCTAGCCTCTCCCTATAGAACGTATAGCTTATAATCTATAGCTCTAGTAATAGGCTTAAGTAGCTAGCGAGCTACTCTATCGCCTCCTTAACGCGGGGTTCCCCCTAATACCCCCTATTATAACCCCTCCTTAGGATAGGTTTAGGAGCCTACCCCCCCCTTCTCTCCTCTTCCCCTTACTTAGCTCCTTATTAGAGCTACTATATATAGTAGTTCCTAGTCCCTTGCTACTTCCCCTAAGTAAGTTTATATCTCTTCTACTAGAGTATTAGTCTCCCCTCTATTATTACCTTAGCTATAATTAAGCCTCTATAATAGGCTATTAGCTAGGTTTTCCTTCCCTAGCTTAAACTTAATATTAATATTAAACGCTATAAGGTTATTAAGCTAGTATAGCTATTTAGCGTTAGGTTTAGTCTTAGTATCTAGGAACTATAAGTTAAAATAGTTAGTCTAAACTATAATAATCTCTAGCGTATATACTATATATTATTACTAGTTCTATAAGCTATTAATAATAGTAAGTAGCTTATAATTACTTATATTAAAGCGAGTTTCTAAGCCTATTAGCTTCCTTAAGCGAAAGGTAACTAGGTACTAGTAACCCTTAAAAAGCTAATATAGTACTACCCCTATTATAAAGTTAGAGGCGTCTATATAGATTGCTATAGGGAGGGATAAGTTAAAGTATTATAGTATTAGAGCCTCTATAAATACTTAGACTAGCTAATAGAAAGCTACTTAAGCCTCGCTACTAAGCTATACCCTACCTATATAGTTACCCCTTAGTTTATTTATAAGGGGTGCTATAATCTTAGAGTAGCTTTTAATAAACTATTAGTAGAACCCTATAAACCCTAGGAATACTTAAATATCCTTAATACTACGTAGTAGTAGCTACGCTATAATAGCTACGATATAGTCCTATTCTATAGAGATACCCTCTAATAAGATAATATACCTTAGGAATAAAATTATTATCTTATAAAACTCGTATTTATTACTATTAAGGTATAGACCCTATTCCCTTAGCTTCTCTATAACTTAGCATATATCCTACTTATAAGTCTCTTCGTTATTACTATATATTAGGATATTATCTAAGTAGATAATATATATTATATTAATAAGACTAGCTAGGGCCTTATTAATATAGGCCTAAAATATAGTAGGCGTGTTAGTAAGCCTAAATAGTATAACTATATACTTAAAGTAGCTATATTATATATAGAAGGCTATTTTCTACTTATCTCCCTTGCTAATATATATCTAATAGTAAGCGTTTATTATATCTAGCTTTATAAATACCTTTATATTACCTAGGCGGTCTAGGATCTTGCTAATTAAGGGTAGCGGTATATAGTTCTTATAGGTAATCCTATTTAGCACGTAGTAGTTAATATAAAGATATAGCTCCCCCCCCTTCTTAGGTATAAATAGTATAGGGGCGCCCGCTAGGCTTATTAAGGGTCGGATCTATCCCTTTACCTCCGCTTTTATTAAGTAGTTATATAGAACTTCGAGCTTATATTCTAATAGTAAGTAAATAGGCCCCTAGGGTAGCTACGCGTCTCCCTTAAGGATAATATAATAGGAGTATGCTAATCGTTCGGGTACCTCTTCCGCTTTCTCCTTTAAGAATAGATCTACTATATCCCTATATCTCTCCTACTATAGCAGGGGTAGTAATCCTTTATCTTCTCCTATAGTACTATCTCCTACTATTCCTATAGTAGCTATAATATAAGGTATAATATATATAAAAGTAGCGAGGTTATAACCCTTAAGGTCCTTCTTTATTATTATAAGCCTTAGGTACTATTTAAATAAGGGGTAATACTAAGCCTTAGCCTTCTAATTTACTACTAGGTTTATATCCTCTAGCTATAGTATACTTAAGATAAGTACTAGGGTCTTAATATCTATAAGGATAAAGCAATATAATTAGGTCTCTATAACGTTATTACTATCTATAATCCTAAGGTAGATATAGTAGCTACTAAGTATAAGTAACTTATCCCCTTTAATAGTTACTAATAGCAGGCTTAGGTAGATCTAAATACCTATTAGATTTACTATAAAATAGCTATAACTAATTATATTTATATCTAATCCTAAGTCTATTAATACCTTACTAGATTACTAGTAGCTATTTAGCTATACTTATAATAAGATTTCTAAGTAGCGCCCCTAGCTCCTACTCCCTCCTTATACTATGCTTATAGGAATACTATTAACTAAGGTAGTAGCGCGTTTAGAGTAATTTCGCTAAAGGTATCCCTTCTTATTATAATTACGATAAGTTATATTAGGGTATTATACTATAGTATAACCCTCTTCGCTATATATATAACACGCGCCTCTAGTATTTTAAGCTCTATAGTAGTCCTATTATATATAGCCCTCCTCGCTATAGTTATAATATTTAGGCCCTTGTTAATAGGCCTTAGGCGTAGTATCCTAGTAGCCCCCTAGCTATTTTATAGGTTCCTAGGAGGTTAGTTCTCATAAGTCGGGGGCTTTATTCTTATATTATAGCGAGATATAGCCCTCCTTTCTATACTTATAGTAGGTTAGTAGCTAATAGGAGGCGTGCGGGGTTAGGTAGCTTATTAGCTACTCTACTAATACTTATAAGTTATAATATCTATAAATAGCGTTCCTACTAACTCCTAGCGAGTACTTAATCTGCTATATAAGCGAGATTAGCTCTATATATATCTTTAGGAGCTATAGCTATAAGCTAATTATTTAGTAGAGGCTTAGGCGTAGCTTACTAAGGAGGGATAAGATATATTATTCCTTAGAGAGGGTATATAGTAGCTCTATCTCTAGGCTATTATACTTAATAAGAAAATAATTAAAAGGTTAGTCTAGTCTCTAGTATATCTAGTTAAGCTATAGAGTAGTTACTATAGTATAGCTCTTAAGGTCTAATAGCTAGTTATATAAGAACGTTTTAAACTCTAGCTAGGTAGTATATCTTATATTAAATCCTAGCTTCTAGTTCTCTTCCCTAAGGTATTATATCTAGTTCGTCTTTATATAGCCTTAGAGGTAGCTAACCCTATATATTACTCTATTATAATCCTTTTAAATCTTCTTCCCCTATAAAATAAAATAAGAGTTATAGTTAAATAGAAAGGTCTATAGCTCCTTATAGGACTTACTTAAGTATATTAATATAAATAGGGTAAAAAGCTAGTATAGCTAGGAGCTATCCCCCTCCTCTAGGCTATTTAGCTACTTAAGGGGTTTATTCTCGCTCCTTAGTATAGTAGAAGTCTAGGTTATAAGTAGGTAAAAGTTAGTATTACTTATTTATAGCTAGGTAAGTTTAGCTTACTTCCTCTAGATAGCTTATTTATAGCGAGCGATCTTAAGTTCCTCCTCTAGTTTATACTCCTCTTACTCTAGTAACTCTATTTACTTAGTAGCTATATATATACGCTCTATATAAGTAGAGATAGCTATTAGTAAGCGCTACTAGTTATTACCCTTATCTACTAGTTCTAAGGTATCTTAGTACTATAAAGGCGTATTACTATTATAACGTACTTAGTATATATTTATAGCTATTTTTTCTATTAGTTCGTTCTAATAAAGAGAGGCTTTAGATTATTAGGGGGTTATATATAGAAGAACGAAGTAGTAGATTAATTATAGCCTTAATATAGGGTCTTAGTATATATAATACTAAAGCCTGCCTTCTCCTATCCTTTTCTATTACTATGCTCCTATTATACGTCCCTCCTAGGTTAGGGCTTCGCTACTGCTGCGGGGGCGCTGCTACTCCGTAGCCCCCCCCTACCCCCGCACCTAATAATCTCCCCTTTATACCAAGCTTTGTTTTTCCGTGGCAACTGTGTCTTCGTACGTGCAACGATTGGACTAGAATCCAGGATAATGTGACCTCGAACCCCTCTAGCCCAGACTATTAATATGTTCTCTAAATGTCGTCGTAAGGCTGTCGTGAAATTGAGTCTGGGAGGGACCCTCGGCGTCTCGATTCAGGAACAAGATATTTGATTGATTTCTCAAAACTACCCGTTGTAACCATATTTTCGACGTTGAATCAGTCGAAGTCTGCAGTATTAACTGACTTCTGAAAGACGCCGGAGACTTAGCTAGCTGTGCTGGCCGACTTAGCACCATTCCATTGCCTACTATCATGTCACGAGCTAGGATAATATTATAGGGAAAAGGGCTTAGCAGGCTACGTAGGGAAGTCCGTAGGAGTTAGGAGATATAGGGAGGTATTAGGTAACTACTAGATAAGCTCCCTAGCCCTTATTTAATAAGCCTAGAGGGCTAGAGAAGAATATTTAACTTTAGCTATACCTAACTATATTAACTCTATTATTTTATATTATACTAGTTTATAATATATTCTTCTCTCTTATTTATATTAATAGGGGTATAGACTATTAGAGTAATATAATATATAATAATATAATACCTACCTATAGGTTTATTAAAGAGATAAATATAATATTACTATTAGGATCCCCTACTAGCTAGGAGTAACTAAATAGCTAAATATAGAATAAAATACTTATTAAATAGAATAGTAATAAGGGTACTAATAGGGGATTAAGTAGTTAATTAATAGAGGCTAAATTAGACTAGCTTATTAAAGAGGAAGAAAAGAAGGAGTAACTAAAGTATAAATAGAAATACCTTAAGGCTTTAAGAGCTAGCTAATTATTAACCCTAGTAAATAACCTTACTACTTACTAAATAGGTATTAATAATAAATCGAAGAAGTATTAATTAGAGCTTTAGGAGAAGTATCTCCTAATACTTAAGTATAAAGGGGGTACCTAGACTAACTTTAATTAATTTATATTTAACCTTAATATATAATTTAAGATAAATAAGATTATATTAAACCTAGAAAAGATATTATTTACTACTAAGTACCTAGAGGGATTAGTAATAAAGTAATAAACCTTATACCTCTCTATTAACTATAGTAATAAGGTAAAGGATATAACTTAGGCGATAATAAAAGACTAATTAACTAATAGGATAGCTAATATAGGGTCTAGGACCCTTAGTATATAAACCTAGCTTAAGTAGACCTACTAGTAACCAGGATAATTATACTAGAGCTTTATTAATTATTATAAAAAGATCGAGGCGGAGAGCCCCTATTAATAACTAGAGGAGATCTAGGTAGCTAATATAGTAGCTAGGCTAGACCCTAAGCTCTAGTACTACGTTATAGTAAATAAGTTACTAAAGTTATAACTTAACCTTAATACTGGGGCTAGAAATACTAAACTTATAGTTAATATATAGATATATAACGCACTAGTAAGGGACTAGGGGGCTAATAATAAGGAATAATAACTAGAGGGCTAAACCCTTAACTAGGAGGGGTAAACCGAGGCTCTAAAGGGATAGACCTATAGGGATTATAATAATACTAATAACTACTAAGAGGATACTAAGGACCTATTATAAGATACTAGGAAGGAAATTATCTATTATAGTTATAAGAGGAAAGGCTATATTATACTAAGGTACTTATACTATAAGAAGTATAGCTACCCCCGCTATAAAGGGAAACCCTACCATAGTAAATAACTAGAGGAGGACTAGGTAGTAATATATATAGTTTAATAAGGTAGTAACTAGCTATATTATATTAAAATAATAATATAGGTCTAAGTTATAAGTAGCTAGAAGACTAGTACTACGCTTATTAATTATAAAGCTAATAAGAATATTATAAACTAGAGGATTATAACTAATACCTAATTAGAAGCTAATAAATTAGAACCTATTAGGGGAATATAGGTATCTAGTAAATAGCTTTATATAATTTTAAGATTAGTAATAATAATAGTTATAATACTATCCTAGGGATCTTTTAATATATAATAGAGTACCCTAATCTTAATTAGAAGGAGTTAAGCTAGACCTTTCTACTTATATAAAAAGAGTATTTGCCTTATTATAACTATAAAGGAACTTAGGTATATTAAGAATAAAGTAAGAGTAATACTTATAAAAGTACTATAAGTTAACTATATATTAACTACTAACGACTAGGAGGATACCTAAGACCCTAAAGATACTAAGGGGATTAAAATAAATATCCTACTAGAGTACTAGGACTTTAAGAAGGTATTTAATATTAACCTAATAAGAACTATACTAGAGTTTAGGATTACTAGGAGCTACTCTATTAACCTAGAGCTTAAAACTAAGCCCCTATTTAAGCTTATTTATTTATTAGCTAAGAAAGAGTTAGAAGGGTTAAGGGATTATATCTATAAAGCCCTATAGAAAGGATAGATTTACCTATTAGTAAGCCTAATAGGGGTACTAATCCTATTTATCCTCAAGAAGAGAGGTAAGTTAAAGTTATATATAGATTATTAGGGGCTTAACTAGGTAACTATTAAGAACTATACCCCCTTCCCTCTAATTAATAAGATCTTTAACTAGCTATCTAGAGCTACATACTTTACTAAGCTTAACCTTAAGGATATATACTACTAAGTAAGGATCTAGGAGGGAGATAAGTAGAAAATAGCATTCTATATATAATATAGCTATTATAAATATTACGTTATACTATTTAGGCTTATTAATATACCCGCTACTTTCTAAATATTAATTAATAAGTTACTTATAAGCTTAGTTAACGTTATTTATATTATATATTTAGATAATATCTTAATTTTTATTAATAATATAAACTCCTATATAGAGGCTATAAGATAGGTACTTACCTAGTTAGAAGCTAATAGCCTCTATATAAACCCTAATAAGTATAAATTTTATAAGGAGGAGATTAGATTCCTTAGGTTTATAGTCTTAGTAAATAGAATTACTATAGAATATAAGAGAGTCTAGATAATAGCTAAGTAGCTAGTACCTATTATAATATAAGAGATTTAGTAGTTTCTAGGATTTATAGGGTTCTATAAGATATTTATTAAGAACTACTCTAAGATTTATAGCCTACTTACTAACTAACTTACTAATATAGCTAAGGGATAGCTAGTAATAACTAGAGAGGTACTAGTTACTTTCTACTAGCTCCGCACTTTATTTATAAAAGTGCTTATATTATATTACTTTAATCCTATACTCCTACTTTAAGTTAAAACTAATATATTAGATTTTATAATAAGGGTAATACTAAGCTAGCTAGAGGGGGATATATAGAGACTAGTAGTATTTATATCTTAGAAGCTTAAGGGTATATAATTATAATATAGCACGCTAGAGGTAGAACTACTAGCTATTAGGGAGGTAGTAGTAACGTAGTAATACTACTTACTTTACTCTTAGTATTATATCTAATTTATTACTAACTACCTAGGTTACTAATACCTCGCTAATAAAAAGACACTTAGTAACTATTAGGCCTAGCTATTATAAGATCTATTAATATTTAACGTTAAAATTAAATACTAGCTAGGTTACTATAACCTAGCTAATAGTTTATTATAGAGACCTAACTATACCCTAGAGGATATAGAAATTAATAAAGCTAGGGACTTACTCCTATAAGACTTCCTATAACGCTTTAATAAGACTACTATCTAAAAGTGAGTACTAAGTAGTAATAAGGTACCTAACTATTAAATACCTCGCTAAAATAGCTTATACCCTTACTCTAGGAATAAGTTAAGGAGGCCTAATAGAAGGATCCCTTTTATATTAATAAAGAGTAGGAGTAACGAGGTATAAGGTAGTTATTAAATAATACTAGCACCCTAAGATACTAGGAGGGCTTATATATCCCTAATAACTACCTACTTTAAAATAAAGTCCTTAGAGCTTTTTATAATAAACTATTTAGAGGTTATTAAGGGGTTATTAAGATACTAAAGAGGATTAGAAAATCGTTCTTCTAAAATATATAAAAGGGTAATATAAAGGAATATATTAAGATATATATAATATACTAACGCACGAAACTAAGATACTACCTCCTATATAGTAAACTTATACCCCTACTAATACCTAGCTAGCCCTTCTAATAGATATTAATTAACTTTATTATAAAACTACTATTATTTCTAATAATAATAAATAAGCTATATAATAGTATTCTTATTATTATTAACTAGTTTATAAAGTACTCCCTATATATCCCTACTAGGAAGTTACTTATTACTAATAGGTTAGCTATACTACTAATTAAATATATCTTCCTTATATTTAGGCTCCTAGAAGCTATTATATCTAATTAGGGATCGCTATTTACTAGTAACGTCTAGTCTAAAGTATATTACTTACTAGTTATTAAGAGGAAAATTAGTACTACTTTTTATCCCTAAACTAATAGCTAAATAGAACGCTAGAACTAGAGTATTAAGCACTTTTTAAGGACTTTTTATAATATTAACTAGGACGACTAAGTAATATAGCTCAATCTAGCTTAATTTATTTATAATAACTCCTATTATAAAGCTACTAAGATATTACTTATTAAGCTACTAATAAGATATTCCCCTTATAGACCTAATAAAATTGAACCCTAGTTAAAAGGTTTAGTCCTAGTAGTATAAAAGATAGTCTATAGCCTACTTACCTAGAAGTTAGCTATTACTAACTTACTTTAGAAATATAATAAAATATATAATAAGTTCTATAATTAGAGAAGGACCCCTATTATTTTCGCTATAAGAGATCTTATATTACTTTTAATAAAAAATATTAAGTAGAGGTAGCTTTCTTATAAACTTTCTAATAAATACCTAGGCTTATTTAGAATCTAATAGGTAGTTAATAGAGAATAAGTATATAAGCTATAGATTAATAAAAAGTACTAAATTTATAATATTTTTATACCTATATAATTAGAACCCTTTTTTAGCTTAGCTGTTTTATTACGAGATATCCTAATTAATAATAATAATAACGTCTATATAGTAGACTATATTATTACTTATAGGGGCCCTAGATATAACTATTAGTACCTTATTAAATAAAAAGGCTATAGCAAACTAGATAATTTATAAGAGCTATAATATAATATATTAATAGACTTATAAAATAATTATAAAGCCTAATTATAAGTAAAAGTATAGCCTCTAGCTACTGCATAGTGATTTTACCTACTTAAGTGCAACAGACCTTCTAACTCCGCGCCTCCTAATAATACATAGCCTTCAGTCACGTGATCCTCTCCTAACCATAGCCGCACTTATATATACCTATTACACTAGATAGCCTCACGATCTTTAACTTTATATTAATAATAATATAGTTTTTAATTATTCAATAGACTACGAAACTATTAACTTTTCCTCTCGCGTACTACCCGCGCTGCTATCAAATACCGCCTCTATTACTACTTTATCCGCTAGCTATGCTGTTATTAGTAACGCTCTCTCTATATTAAAGCAGTTAGCATAAGCTATACTTACTAATATTTACTACCTAGGCTACCTCTACCTTAGTAATATAGAGGACCTACTTAAAGAAGGGCTACTCTATAGGGTATATAATAACCTACTAAACTTCTACTACTAAGTTTACTTACTTAGCTCTAATACTATTATACCTTATAAAGTCCCTTATAGGGGTATTAAGGTAAGCCCTCTTAAGGGCTATATTAATAATACGCTCTCTATATATAGCAGAATAGCTAATAAAGGAGCGGGTTTTATTAATTATATTAAGGCTAAACTCTCTAGCAATCCCCTCTATATTATTTATACTAAAAGGCGTGCCTCGCTCGGGCTTAGTATATTTATATATGGGGTCTAGTGCTAATATAGTTAAGGATTTATTATAGGTTAGATAAGGATAAGGATAAGGGAGAGGTATAAAGCCCTACTTATAGTAGTAGAGCTTCTTATACTTCTAGCTATAAGAACCTCTTAGGAAAGACCTCTCTAGTTAAGGAGTTACCTCTTATATAGTAGCGTTTACCTTTAGTACTTTACTAGAAGGTCGACCTTTTAGGTTAAGTAGTTATCTTATATAGTAGCTTTTACCTTATTAGAAGGTTTAGCGAGGGCGTTTCTAGGCTATAAGAGCCTTAGTAGCCCGTTTAGCTCTAATATAATTAGCCCTAGTGTAGCGCGTATCTGACTTTATACGAGGGTTTGCTTATAAGTAATAGGAATATATAGGGTTCTTATATTATTTTCCTTAACTAGTAGAGGGTATAAGTTAAAATACCTATATAGTATTTCCTAAATTATACCTACGAACTAGGTAAATTTGTTATAGTCTTTTTGCGAAGGGGCTGCGGCGTAATTCCGAGCTTAATAAGTAAAAGTATTATAATCCCTATATAATTTAATAAATAACTTAATAAGTAACTAATAGTTAGATAGAAATAGGGTATATTAGCTATATATCTTAATTTACTAGCTTAAAAGCCCCTAATAAAGTAAAAAAAGACTAGAAAAACGCCTAAAGGTAATTATATACTACATAGAGGTTATTAATAGCTTACTAGGGGTACTCCTAAAGGTTTTATATCTATTAAGCGCTAGTACCCTCCTTGCTAGGATTAGTTATATCCCCTTTAATATTATTATCTCTTAAATAAATAAATAAGGTAATAAATAGAGTAATTAGAACCTTATAATACTACTTTAAGTTAGAAATACTAACTAGAGGAGTATTAGTAAGGTATTAATAGAGGTTAAGTTAACTTATTACCTTATTATAAGCCTTATTTACCTCCTTAGTATACTTAGCTTATATATCCTATACCTCTAGCTATTAGCTAGCTAACTACTCTATCTCTAAGTAGTAATAATAAAGCTCCTTATACTACTTATATAATAACTTAGTTTATTTCTTAGCCTCCTTAGCGAGGTATTACTAATACTTAGCTATATCCTCTAAAGTAACTACTTAGTAGTTCTCTATCTCTATAGAGATCTTAGCCTCCTTAGCCTTATACTTCTTAGGTATTATTATAGCCTCGTTCTTCTTAACTTAAAAAGCTTTCTTAATTATAAGCTAGGTAGTAAAGATCTCCTCTTAAAATATAATTAGATATTAATAATAAAGTACTAGAGAGGTATTAGGGAGCTACCTTATTCTTAGTATATTATACTTAAAGGTTAGGCTTAGAACTAGCCTTATTTATAAGGTATTTAATCTTATTAATAGCGCTTATTATATAATAAGTAGCTTATAATAAATTAATAGATAAGAAATAGGGAAATACTAAGTAAAGCTTATAGTAATATAAGCCTTACTATTACTTATTTTAATATAATACTTATATTTAATAGAGGTATCTAAGAAATAAATAAGTTAGTAATAAGTTTTTAACCTAAAGCTAGTAAAATACTAAATAAGTATTAAATAAGTACTAAATAAGTACTAAATAAGTACTAAATAAGTACTAAATAAGTACTAAATAAGAACTAGGAGCTTATTATTACTCTTAAAATAGAGAATTAAGCTTATAAGGAGCTTAATATTAAAGATATCCTCCTTAGGGGGCTCTTACTTTACTATTGCTAGGAGGTACTAATAATAGGGGTACCCCTAGAGTATACTTATAGTAGGGAGGGGAGCTTTACTAATAGTATTAGTAGTATTAATAATAATAGAAGATATAATTATAAATTCGTTATATAATAATTAAGATAAAGTTATTAATAGGGGAGTAAGAGGCTAATAATAAGTTATTAGTAGTAGTAATAGTATTATAAATCTAAAGAAGTAAAAAATAGAGACTTTAATAGGGTAGAACTTTAAATAATGATTATATATTTTTAACTTAATATTAAAACTAGCTTTTTATATAGCTAAAAGGAGGATAATCTCTAAATTATTATATTATTTAACTTTAGTTAACTTTATTATCTATAGGGAGGTACTAAGTAGTTACTAGATAATAACTAGTAGCTCCCTATATTATAATAAAAGCTTTCTTTATCTATAGAGGGAGAATACTTTTATTAGACTTATAAAGGGGCTAAAAATATAATAATAAGTAGAAAATATAATAATTTAAAGGGTAAATTTAAAATAATAAAAATAAGCTAGAATAATAATATATTTTAATATAACTCCCCCTAGAGGAAAGAGTAATCCTTATAAGGGAACTTAGTTATAATTATTTAAATAACTACTAGGTAGTCCTAGACCTATTAAATAAAGCTATAAGAGTAATTAGAATAGGGAATTAGCTTTATTACTAGCTTATTACTTCTCTAAGCTATAAAGTCCCTTAATACTTAGGTATAAGAGCTATAAGAGTAGCTAGAGTAGAGAATAAGTATCTTATTACTAGTTAACTACTCTTCTAAGTAATTTAGCTATTTAAAAAAGAGTTATATAATTAGAATAAGAGATATTAAATTCTAAACCTATAGAAACTAAAAGTTATAAAATCTTATAAGGAGGTATTAGATATTCTCTAAGTAATTACTAAGTAAACTAATCTAAGAATAAACTAGTTTAAAAAAGGGAAATTATATTATAAGCTAGGATAATATTATAAATAAAAGGGCTTAGTAAGCTAAGTAAGGAAGTCTATAGGAGTTAGGAGATATAAGGAGGTATTAAGTAACTACTAGATAAGCTCTTTAGCCCTTATTTAATAAGGCTAGAGGGCTAGAGAAGAATATTTAACCTTAGCTATACCTAATTATACTAACTCTATTACTCTATACTATACTAGTTTGTGATATATCGCTATGAGAGTACATAGGTTCTATGGAGTAAGCTTAAGAACATTATTACCCCGATAACGTAGGCTTTATAGAGAGAATTGAATGCGTTTTAGATAGCTGGCAATGTATTTCTCGGGACGCATGTAAAGAGGTATTTTAGACTGGGATAATGCAAAATGAGAGCTTGGGTAAAGTTGGTGCTTCAGCGAGTCGTCTTTTAGATGACAATGACAATGTTACTGAAGACGAGATTGGATAAAATAGGAGCTAGTGCTTTCCAGGAAGAACGATGTTAAGGCTGTCTATCACATAAGCATCTTGTGAGTGTGAGCGTAGCGAGCCGCCGCGAATATAAGCACTGTGTAAATATATGTCACGGTATGGTTCAGAAGGAAAGGGGAACAGCTTAGCAATTCGAGGACTCAAGGCAGGGGCAGTTCGCTATTCTTAGGGCTAAGGGTAGCAGAGGCCAGCTTTCCGACCCTATTTTCAATGATAGGTACAGGCTGATCTATGGCAACGACTAAGGCTAGCTATCGATTATTTTATAACCAACTCTAGTGTTTAGTAAATAATACTAAGTTATCTATCAAGGGCTAGTGCTTATAATTGTCGCGATGGCTGCAAGCGCTCAAGGGGTAGATCGTCGTGAAGAAGGGTATATAGGACGAAGTCTATAACGAAGGAGTATATATATAAGTATCTATATATATCAAACTATCTATAAAGAAGTCTCTCTAAATAGGGGTATATAGACCGAAGGGATATATATACCTACTCTAGAATAGGTAGGACTATATATAATTATATAAGGAAGCCCTATCCTATATAATATACCCCCCTAGCCTTATAATATCCCTTAAGGCTAAATATAAAGTAAAGTAAAGCTATTTATAACTAATTATAATAAGGGGAGTAGCGCCCTAGGGATCCTATATAGCGCTACTTATAAAATAATAAGAAGAGGGGGAGCGGTCTACTTAGTAATAAGGGGAGTAGTTTACTTAAGGAGGCTTAGCTATAGCTATAATAAGGGGAGCGATTTATTTATAAGGGGGTTAGTATACTAGGAGGGCCCTGCGCTATACTAGTCTTAATAATAATAATAGGAGTAGTCTGCTTATAAGGGGGTTAGCGCGCTAAGAGGGCCCTGCGCTATACTAGCCTTAAGAATAATAGTAGGAGTAGTCTACTTAATAATATAACTTATACTATAATATTTATTAGGCATTTAATAGAGGGTTTTATAATACTTTCATCCTAAAGCTTATTATATAAATAGGAGAACTTAATAATATATAGGGTAGCTAGGATAGCTTCTTTTTCTAGCTCTATAAGCTAAATAATTTATTTAGCTTTATTAAGCTAAATTACTAAAAGGAAGTAATTATAATATTATACTAGCTAATAGTAGGTATACCTATAGGGGTATTATATATAATCCCTACTATTATCTTACTTTATTATAGAGTTTTTAGTAGGGGTAGGTTTAAGTATACCTACTAACGTAGTAAATATACCTATAAGGGCGCTAGGCTGCTTAGGTTAATATAGTCCTATATACCTGCTTAGAGGGTATAGAAGCAAAGCTATAAATACTAGGCGGGCTAGTCGCGCAGCTTAGAGAGATAGTAAGCGTATATATATAGCTAGGTAGTAGAAGGGTTAGGTAGAAACGCTCTATTAGTAATAAAGAGGGGTTAAATAGAGGGCTAAGAAGAGGGCTAAAAGGAGGGAGTTAAAAAGAGCACCTAAAGCTATTATAATATATTAGGGGTTATATAGGAGAGGTATATTATAAGCGAAGTTAAACTAGCTAAGAGCTAGGCTTATAACTATTATAATAGCTATAAGCGCTTAAGGGGTAGGTTATTATAAAGAAGGGTATATAGGATAAAGTTTATAACGAAGGAGTATATATATAGGTATCTATATATTAAACTATCTATAAAGAAGTCTCTTTGAATAGGGGTATGCGGACTGAAGGGATATATATACCCGCTCCGGAACGGGTAGGACTGCACGTGACTACGCAGGTAGGCCCTATCCCGCACGACAATAATCATATTAACTATTAACTAGTTCGCGAGCTCAGCCCCTGCTTACCCATCTTCGTTTCACATATTATTTTACCAGCGAGCGCAAAAGCAGCTACTTTGGGGTGAGCGGCTGACCGAAGCGATTGCGCCTGAACGACAGGGTGTTCTGTCACTGGCCGAAAAAACAGGTGACCAACGGTGAATATGTCCAAGACATTTAAAAAGATTTGCTTCTTGGGCCCGTCGGCAGGAACACCACTCGTATCTTAGGGAGTGATCATGATGGCGTCTTCGATGCGAAACACAAGAATTCGAACGTTGAATCTGCGTGAATGGCCGTTAATCACTAAGGACAAAAGGCACCAGTCACCTCGGCTAACAACAGTCCCTGGTATTCGTAGTAATGAGTGATCATGATATCTATTCTCGACATTTGGGTCTTCGAATTTGATGTCATACTGTCCGTTCTTGGCGCGAAGAAATCCTACTTGTTGGTGCCCAGCAGCCCTTTTCTTGCGTATACCGTCCTTTGTCGGAGGATTGCCTTCGAATCTCGCCTCAGAAGTTCAATGCTTTGAAATGAGAGCCGCTGAATTGCGACGAAGAGATCGAAACTTTGCAACATGGTATCGCTGACTGGATGATGGAGTGGTGGGCCTCCATGTCGCCATCCCGTCTCTGCAGGGCTTGACGAATGAAGTCCAAATACGCGTACCTCACTGCCAGCAGTGTAAAGTTGATTTCTGTTGCGTAAATTGAATCTCGCCATACGGTAATAGAGCACATCATGCCGGACGTTCGGCTTAGAACGGTTTGGCGCGCTTGCAGGGTGTTGAAGATGACGGGATACCGCCCGGCATCCGTTCGTTTGCAGAGTCTCGAAGATCTTTTCGCCGAACATACAAACCAACACCCCTCAGGCTACGCATGATTCATCCGGTGGCTAATGCGAGAAAATCAGGGGCCGCATCACGATGAGTTCAACAACCCAGCCAGCTGAGTTTCATGTGAACCGCTATGCCGCAACCGCGGCTCGGAAGCAGGCCAATGCCACCGTTGCGAGAGCAAATGTCGATAACCTACGGGATGACCCGCAGGCCAGAGCGGCATTTCCTTCAACGTTTTCGGTGGAGTAAGAACGCAACGTCCTGAACAGGATCGACAAACGGTTCCTAGTCATCTTAGGGCTAATGTACATGATTAAGCAGGTATGCTCTCCAATTGATGACTACACTCTGGAGCGGAGGAATTGCTGGACACATGAAGCATGACTCCAGACCACTACGGTTGGGTTGGATCAATCTACGGAGTGAGTTCCTTTTGCAAAAACAGCCTGAATAGAGTCTGATTTGAACCCAGATCGCGTACATCGTGTTTGAAGCTCCCAGTAACCTCTTACTGAAAAGTATGAGCCCTTATCTATGGCAGTCTCCCATTTTCCTTACTTGGCAAATAATTACCGCATGTCACGCCGCGGCGCAAAACCGACACCAACTATGCGCTAGGCGATTTTTGCTTGGGTAGATATGAAAGCTTCTTATGATACCCAACATTCCATAGGACCAATCGACACAGCATGTTCGGGGCTGGGGTGTTCTCTGGCGGGATGGCACAACTGAGTGCATGGTACCGCACCGACGAGCTGGTGAAGCCGGTAAGACAGCGCGCCGGCCCATTTCGGCATTGTCACGCCTAGACATGTAAGTCGGAACTGAATTTTACTATGTATAGGTCGCATGGCCCTTGGTTACCTCCAACTTAGCAGTGATCATAGGCTCTCTACTGCTTACAGCATTAGTTACATGAACGGTATCGGGGGTCTCAGTGCCTGGAAATTAGTTTCCCTACTCGAAGGGTCGGCAACCATTCTCTTTTCAGGGGTCGTTTTCTGGTTCTTGCCAGACTATCCCAAGTCCCCTCGAAGCGATCGTTGGTTGAACAAACGGGAGCAGGAGTTCATTGAAGCCCGTCTTCCAAAGAGTGCACCGCTGACTAATGATCCTGACTTCTTTGCAAAGGAGGTCTTTGCTGTACTCAAGGCGCCCCTCCTCTAGTTATTCATGTTGTCGCAAACACTCATCAACATCGGCGATTACTCAGTGACTTGATACCAACCGACCATTGTCACGAATCTGGGGTTTGTGGGTTTGCCAAAGAATGGACTGCTAAACATCCCTCTTGCTTCTGCCCTTATTCTTGGTCTCGCATTCTCGGCATGGTTTATGGCAAAGGCGTAGATTGTTCGACCAGAATCCATCATGTCAGCACTCCACTTCATCGACCTGAGAGAGACTACATAATACACATGCTGACATGATGTAGGATTCTCGTGTCTGGCATGGCCTTCTTCACCATCACCAGTCGTTACGGTATTTACATCAGCTGCATCCTCGGCACACTGCTCTTACAGTCTTGTTTTGTCCCCTTTTGGGCTTGGCGTTCAGCCACGCTCTCCGGTTCGACAAGCAATCATGCATAGCACGCCTTGGTGGCGTCATCGGGCCGCAGCTGTTTCAGTCCCGATTTGCCCTCAACAGATACGAGACAAGCTTTGCAATTGCAGCTGCAACAACAATTGCTTCTTTTGTCGTTAATCTCTGGGCTTGGTGGTTGACCAAAGACACGGAGTATGATGTGATGAGGGTAAGGAGAAAGGCTTCACAGGCGGGGAGGCTTGGAAAAGTCAATTTCGATGACGAGATTCCTGTCTTCGAGGAGAAGCGCTTCTGCTACGGGGTCAATCGCTGCGGGAGGAATGATAGCGAGGATAGCTTGGAGGCCTGGAAAGACTACTGCTCAGTTTCCCACCAACCGCAGCCCCACGTGCGTTAGAATCTCACCGAGATAACGCATCATGGTCAAACAACAAGATGTCTACGCTGCGAGAGACAGCCCCAAACATGTGTAAATTTTGATACGCCAGGTCGGATTGAATAATAAACGGGAAAATTCGTTGCTGAACAGGAAGTTGAAGGACCCAGAAATAGACGCAGCTCAAGCTACGTACGCCGGGTTCCCACCCAGTTTTCCGATCGACCTCCACGTGGGATAGAGGTGAGATAAAGTTCTCAAGGGAGAAGAATGACAGGCTCTTGACTGGTGGATGAAGGGACAGTTTAACAATTTGTGGGACTCTTCGATAGCCCGCAAACGTCGAAAATCTCTCAACCGTCCAGTGTCTCTGTCATGCTAAATTCGCCCGGGCCCGCCCTGACTCAACAACTCCCATCTCGTCGACTTCATCTTCCACACCGTCTTTTTTTCTCGTTCGCGATGGCACCTTCAACAGCACTGTTGCAACATTTGCAAAGTGTCATACAGAGCGACGAGCGGAAATCCCTCCGCGATGAAGTGATCCCGGCAATTCTGGGTGCCGTCTCGGACATTGCCAAGACACTCCGAGTCTCACAACACGTCTCCCTTGCCGGCACCGCCAACGCTTTCGGCGATGATCAGCTGAACGTCGACGTTGCTTCAGAAAACGTCATGCGAGATGCCATTGCCAGGTGCCCCTCGATACATACCGCGAGCAGCGAAGAGGATCCCGTGGAAAAGCCGGCCAGAGCACCGACGAAAGACAACGCGAACGGCATCCCCGCTTCGTCAGAGGAATACGCAGTCGCCTTCGATCCCCTGGACGGCAGCTCGATCATCGCGCCCAACTGGACCGTGGGAACTATCGTCGGAATCTGGGACGGACGCACAGCAGTGGGCCAGCCGCCGGCGGAAAAGCAAGTCGCCGCGATTATGGGCGTCATCGGACCTCGAACGACGGCTTTCGTGGCACTGCGCATCCCTGGTCTCGAGCCGGCATGCTTCGAAGTCGGCCTGGGAGTTGAAGGCGTTTCCGAGTGCGAGGTCATCCGGCCGGTCGTGAGGCTGGCCGAGGCTCCTTTCAAGACGCGTTACTTCGCGCCGGCGAACTTGCGCCATGCGGCGGAAAACGAGAGATACAATTCGCTCATCACCCGCTTCGTTCGGGAACAGTACACTCTGAGATACGCCGGCGGCCTTGTTCCTGACATTGTTCATGCGCTCGTCAAAGGCCACGGTGTCTACGTGTCACCAGTGACTCCGGGCACATTAGCCAAGTTGAGGTTCTTGTATGAGCTTTACCCCATCGCTTTGATCATCGAGTGCGCTGGTGGAAAGGCTATTGACCCCGAGGACGGAAAACGGATCCTGGATAAGGTGTCGGTTGATTGCGATGGGCGGGCGGGCTTGGTGTGCGGGACTTCGGAGGAAGTTGACATTGTCAAGACTGCCTTGCTTGGTTGATAGAGTAGGGAGAGCTGGAGTCTCGGTCACATGAGGTATGATCCATGGTGTTAGTCTCAACTGCTTGGAAGATCGTCGGTCGAGCCCCCACTTTGAATTACAACAGCGGGAAGCGCATGACAAGTGCCCGGTCATTGCCTATCAACATGTCTCCCGGTTTGGGTAAAACATGATTTGAGAACTTGTTTGGTGGCAATAAACATTTTCTTTATTTTACGTCCGGTACCAAAAACCTATCTAGTAGAACACGGTACACACAGCGTGTAAAATCTTCAGCAGCTATGAACAGAAACATAAATTTAGACCTGGCGTTTTGGATATTACAATTATTACCGCAGCCACGATTGATAGACCTTTCTCAAAGAAGAAGTCCGACGCAGAGCGCTGCGCTCATAGCCAAGGTGGCAAAATCAGAGGCGAAGGTCAACTTGTCAGACCCTGCAACGACAACAGAATGGGTGGCGTGTCCAGGCTCGGAGGGCTGGGCAGGTGTTGGCTGGTGGCTAGGTGCAATGGGCGTGTGAGGCGGTTGCTGAGGAGGGCTGCCAGACGGATGCTGGGAGGGCTCGGCCGATGGTTGTTGGACGGGAGTGTGTTCCGGAGGGTTCGAGTGAGTCTGCTCGGGGGCATGGGGAGGGGGAGCTTGAGACTGGGTCTCTAGAGGCGGGTTGCCAGACGGATGCTGGGAGGGCTCGGCCGGTGGTTGTTGGACGGGAGTGTGGTCCGGAGAGTTCGAGTGAGTCTGCTCGGGGGCATGTGGAGGGGGAGCTTGAGACTGGGTCTGTTGAGGCGGGTAAGGGTTGGGGACTGGAAGCTCGGAAGGCTTGACCGGGGGCTGATGGGGAGGATTGCCCGTGGGTGGCTGCTGAGGAGGAGGAGGAGGAGGAGGGTGAGGCTTAGGACAATCATTGCCTTCGCACTCCTTGACGACCTCGCACGTATTGTCATCGTAACAGTTGTAATGCTTGTTGCTGTCCTCGGGAGGGGACGGCTCGTGCTTGCAAGCGCCGTCTTTGCACACGTATTTCTTGTTGCACTCGTCTCCGTGGCACTTTTCGGACTTGCAGTCGTCGCCGCGGCAGACTATCTTGTCCTTGTTGCAGCTGTCGCCGTGACACTTGCGATATCTGCAAGAGTCCCCCTTGCATATGATGATCTTGCCGCAGTCGTCTCCGATACAGGGCTTGGGCTGACACTTTCCGTCGGCGCAGAGGAGGCAACGGCGGCAGTCCTCGCCGTCACAAGGAGAGTCCCAGGAACAGTAGTCACCGTAGCAAACCCACTTGTTTCCACAGTTGTCGCCGTGGCAGGGCTTGCCGGGACATCTGCCTCCGGGGCAGGGGCTGGGAGCAGGTGTCTCGGGGCAATAGGTGGTGGTGACCGTCGTAACGAGGGTAGTGACGGACCCAACGGCGCAAGGCTTGACTCCCGCGGGGCACGAAGTGACAGTTTGGGTGATTGTCGCCGTGTATGTGGCCGTGACGGTGGCCGGAGGGGTCAAGGGAGCCCCGGACGAAGCCCAAATTCCGGTTGAGTTCGCCGCTCCAGAAGTGGCGCCGGTGCCTGATTGACTGGGTGCGCCAGATGACTGTCCGCTAGTGGGAACAGGAACGAAAGTGCCAGATAGAAGACTGGATGCTGAAGGAGCGGACTGGGCTAACGCGGCCGGGGCCATAAAGGCAAAAGCGAGAGTAGTACGCATATTGAATGTACGAAGGACAGGAGGTAACGAATGACTGAACCTCGAAAGGCAAAAGAGTGGAATGGGATTCGGAGAGATCGAGAGACTTGCGTTGTGTGGGGGGGAACGGAACAGACGGAAAGTCATCGTAAAACCGGAAGGCCAACGCCTTTTTATGTTTCTAAGATGGATGTCGAACCAGTCTGAACGTGTAACAACCTCCCTCCGGAGCATCGTATCAGACAAAAACATCTCGAACCATTCTTAACTTGGCTCGCGTCCAGCCCGTCAGCACGGAAATTCGATTGTCGGTTGTTTCTTCTGTTCTGCCGCAAAAAATAGGCTCGCAATCACCAATGTATGAGAAGTCAGCTTGTGATGTGAAACAGTTTCCTAGTCCAGATCGCTCTCGGGCGGACGGACACGAGCTTCTTTGCCCCTTGCAGCTTTGCAAGTTGCCATGACTTTCGGTCGGTCCAATTCTCTACAAGCATCTTACTTCCAAAATACCGTCGTCATCCCCGAAAAGCGAGCGAGCTGGCTGTCCTCAGCCGCGCCGCGTGGCTTCTTTGCCCAGGCTGTTCACCACTCCCTCCAATTTGGCAACTTGCAGTTGGTACGAGCTGTCACACGATCCCATCTCTCCCCACGGAGTCGAGTTGGCGAATGAAATACTCAAGTGACACTGGTGCCTCCACGTGGCGCTCTGGCCCGTTGTCTCCCAAGCCAAGCAAGGGGCAAGTCGATATCCTGCGAAGGACACTCCTCACCCAGCCGCAAGGTGGGACCGCGCTTAGTCTCACAATAATGTCTCTGACTTGCTTCGATAGTTCTGAAACATAATTTACACAATTGATTGTCGTGGCAACGCGATGAAGCTTCTTTGTCTTCGACTGAGGCTCCCTTAGGGTTGGCAATTACCCGGCCCGCGGGTACCCATGGGTACCCGCGAAATAGGTAGGTAGTTATAGGTAGTACCCATAGGTAGCGGGCAATACCTATAGGTACCTATAGGTTAAGTGGGTTTAGGTAATTAAGCCTATAGGTATAGTGCGAATACTATACCTATAGGTTTAGGTAGCCTATAGGTAATTATACCTATAGGTAATTTATATTTTTATTAGAGGTTATAGATATCTCTTATAATAATTAGGCTAAATCGTAGGTATATTATAAATAGCTAAAATTCTATTACTATCTAATTGCTTTTTAACGCCCTTTTCTACCCTTATATCTTAAACTACTTATCGCTATAGAGCTTACTAGCCCTTAGAATAGCCTTAACTAAGTTAAGGTCTTTAGGTATAATAGTAACACGTTTAGCGTAGATAGTAGTAAGATTAATTACTAAACTAATTAGTTTAATAAATAAATAAATTAGAGAGGGGGATAATTACTCTTAAAAACGCTAGAAAGAAGACTCTCTAAAGACTCTTAGAGAGCTCTAATAGCTAACTTTACCTAGCGAATATCGCTACTATAGCTAATATTATTATAGATCTCCTAGTAAAGTTACTAGAAGGGGAGCTTAGGGATAATAAGATTAGTTAATTTCTAGTAGGTCCTAATCTTATAAAGGGCTTTAGCTAAAGTAAGTTAGTTTATAGCTATTTTTTATAGTAATCTTAGCTTACTACTAGGGCGCTAATAGCGCTTCTTCTTCTAAGCTTAGCTAGGGGTAAGAGACTAGCTAGGGAGGGACTTTCTAGCTAACTTCTTAGTAACCTTAGTAGTAGTCTTCTTAGTAGTAGTCTTCTTACTTATAGTAGGCTTCTTACTAGTAGTAATAGCCTTATGCTATATTTTTATACGTATAGAAGCTATAGCTTAAGTAGAGATTAGTATAAATAATTACTATAATAATTAAAAGGATAAATTACCTATTTATACTTATAGTAGTTATAAGATATAGGAGGAAAGTTAGTATAGTTAAGGAAAAGTAGGATTTATATTTAGTAATAATTTTTATTAACTAAGCGGGAAGGAGCAAATATCTTTCTTTATTTAATAGAGGCTAATAGTATAAAGTATTAAGTTTCTACAATCTACTATAAATTATATAAGTATCTTAAAAATATAGGAGTAGGCTTATTAAATAGAGAATCTTCTAAATATATTACTAAAAAGATTATAGGTATTTTTACTTTTATATATATAGGATAAAAGGAGGGAAAACGTAGTAAAGAGCAAGCTAGCATATAGACTAACTATCGCGTATTTTAATCTTTTTTAATATTTTAAAGCTAAAAGAAATTTCTCTCTAAATAATAACCTACTAAGTATAATAACTATAATAAAAGCGTAATTATAGCTACTATAAGCAAGGTAATAGTATAATTTTACTTATAAATTCAAATAGCTAACTTTTATAAATTAGTAAGTTATATTAAAATATCCTTAGGATATAATCGCAGTATATTCTACTTATTTTTATAGTAATCCTTTATACTAATCTACTATAGGCTAGCTACTTAGGTCTAGTACTAGAGCGAAGCGTAAAGTAGAGGTAGATTATTCTAAGAATATAAATACTAAAAAGTCTCGCTAGCGAATTAATAATATAAACGAGGCCTAGAAAGAAGTTAATTATACTAAAAAGGCTCTTAAGTAGTAGAAGGCCTATAAACTTAAAGCTATTAAGGCTTTAAGCAAGTAGACTAATAGTTCTATAACTAAACGCGCTAAGCTAGAGGCTTAAGAGATCTAATAAATTAAAGCCTAATAGTAAGTATCTTTATCTCTTAATTAAGTATATACTAATATCCCTATAGTATATCTAAGGGAACTTACCTAA
>JAVHLU010000810.1:0-45584 GCA_036785755.1 Colletotrichum ledebouriae | reverse complement strand
AACTACTCTATTATATATAGAGAGTATATTATTAATATAGCCCTTAAGAGGGCTCTTATTAATACCCCTAGAGGGGATACTCGCTATTATATTATAACTAAGTAAGTAGACTTAGTAGTAGAAGCTAAGTAGGTTATTATATACCCTATAGAGTAGCCCTTCTTTAAGCAAGTCTTCTACACTATTAAGGTAGAGGTAGCTTAGGCCCCTTAGGGCTTAAACGTCGGTAAGTACGGCTTGCGCTAAATAGAGAGAGCGTTGCTAATAATAGCATAGCGAAGGCGTTAGCTAACCCGATCGAACAAGAGTCCCTATTTTTATAAGTACTAACGGTACTAATCCTAAGCACTTAAAGTTTAATACCTAGCTTTTTTATATTAAGATATACCTTAATAGTAAGGAGGATTATAATAAATCCTAACGCTTTAAGTATATACTCTCGCGCCTTAGAGGAACTACTTATAATATTCTATCCCCTCTCCTTTTAGGTAACCCCTCTTAAATTATTATAGTAGAATAGCTTATTAAAGAGCTAAAGGGTATCTTTATAAACCTAGTTTAGTATAATAAGGCTTAGATAAAGCTTAATACCCTTACTATCTTATTTAAGGATATTTAAGTTAAGCGAGTAACCTTTACTAAACTTACTTATAAGGCTAAGCTCCTAGAGTCTTAGTAGTACTAGAAGTTCTATAAGAAGCTACCTACCTCCCTCTAGAACTAGTGCTCTATTTATTATATAAATAGTACTTTTAACTTCTAGGACTATACTACCTAGGTCTATACTATAGCCTATATTATAGCGCCCCTTAATACCTATTTAGCTAATTAAACTACTATACGAGGCCCTGCCCTAGTAGCCCGCGCTAAACCCTCTAGTAGAGAGAACCCTCGTGCTTAAGCCTATATTAACTAGGGCTATATCCCTAAGGCTTTATATAAGAAGCTCTATAAATAGGGCGCTTACTTTATTTATAGTAATACTAGCTATACCTCGCGGGATTACCCCTATAAAAGGGCTAGAGCTACTATAAGTATTACTAAGCCTGCTAAGGCTACTAGTAGTAACCTAGAGCTAGTAGAAAACTAGGGCCCCTAGTAAAAATAGACTCCCTACTAGGGGAGACCTAAAGAGATTAGCAATTAGTAATAGTATCTATTAACCTATAATAACTAGTTAATAGTAAGCTACTAGAGAAAGAGTTAGTCCTAGTCTATAATAGATATAATATTTACCTTAAGGCCCTTCTTAATATTAGAGCAAATAGCTATGCTTTTATAAATACTTATATAACCCCCTTATTAAGGGACTTTTACTATACTAAATATAATAAGCTATAATACCCTATCCTAGCTACTAGGTTTAATAGAGAGCTATTTAATACTATAACTAAGGTATAGATAACCTATATATAAATAGACCGCTAAGAATTAATATAAATACCCCTCTTCTAACTTAATATAGGGAGATATAACTTTATCCTTAGCTACTTATAATTTAATTATTATAATATTAGCGTGGATATACGCTATTAGCGCTTATACTAGCTAAGTAATACCCCTATAGCCTAGGACCTCCCCTAAATAATTATATAAGACGCTAAGGACCTCCTCTAACCTACTAAAATTAATATAGAGTATTAACTTAATACTAAACGCTACTAAGCTATATTTAAAGCTAAGGAATAGCTATATAACGCCTAGAAAGCTATAATAAGTAAGATAAAGGCCCTTATAAAAATTCTATAGCAAAGTAGTATACCTAGGGACTTAGGATATTATAATAACTTATAGAAGATAAATATAGTATTAAAGGGAGTACTAACTACGGATTAGACCTAGCTTATATAACGTTAGAAGCCTAAACCCCTTACCCTCGAGGCCTAGTAAGTAAAGAGGAATCTTAATATAGCGCTTATTAGCGCTATAGAGTTTAAGAGGAACCTAAGATATATTAATATTAAATTAAGCTCTATATTACTATATAAGCTCGATCTAATAATTATAGATAGGCGAGAGGAAGAAGAAAGAGATATTAGCCTACTAGAGGTTAATAAAGCTAAAAATTAATAACTAGTTAAGGAGAGACTCCCCCCCTATCTTTAGAGCTAGAGGGACTACTTTAGTAAGATAGCTAGTAATACCTTACCTCTTTATTACTCTTATAATTACTAGATTAAACTAGAGCCTAGTATGAAGGAGTAGTTAACCTTCTACCTATTATATAAATAATCCTTACTAGAACTCAAGGCTACTTAATAATATCTCCTTAAAAACCTAAAGAAAGGCTTTATAGTACTAGGTAATACTCTATTTATATCTCTAATACTATTTATTTAAAAAGCTAATAAATACTTCAGGTTTTATATTAACTTTTAAAAGCTAAACGGATTTACTAAGAAGGACTAATACCTACTACTCTTAATTAATAAAACGCTAAGCTAAATTAGCTAAGCTAGGTTATTTATAAAGATTAATATCTGCTAGGCGATTTATTAAATCTATATTTACCCCGACTTAGAGGACTTAATAACGTTCTATACCTACTATAGCTCCTATAAGTATAAGGTTCTACCCTTTAGGCTCTATAATAGCCTAGCGACGTACTAATAATATATAAATAATATACTTATAGAATACCTAGACGACTTCTATATAGCGTATATAAATCATATCCTAGTTTACTTAGAGGACCCCCTCTAGCACGAAGAATATATAAAAAAGGTCCTTAATTAGCTACGCTAAGCAGGGCTCTAGGCTAATATTAAGAAGTATAAATTTAGTATAACTATAATGCACTACCTTAGGTTTATTATTACGACTAAAGGGATTAGCCCCGACCCTGAGAAGGTTTCTATAGTAAGGGACTAGTAGCTACTAACTATAGTACGCAGCGTTTAGTCCTTCTTGGGGTTCTATAACTTCTATTACTAATTTATTATAAATTATAAGAAGATCGCTAGGCTACTTACTAAACTTATAGCTAAAGGCGCCTAATTTAACTTTAATAGCGACTATATAGTAATATTTATAACGCTAAAAGAGGCCCTAATATTAGCCCCTATCCTATACTATTAGAAGCCCGAACTACCTACCTAAGTTAAGATAGACGCCTCTAAATTAGTTTATGCTACTACCCTCCTCTAATAATAAACTAATAATAGCTTATAATACCCTATAGCCTATTTCTCAAAGATAATATTACTAATAGAGATAAACTACCCTATCTATAACTATAAGATAATAGTAATTATTCTAGTACTAGAGGAGTAGAGGGCTAAACTCTCTATAACTACCTAGCGTTTTAAGGTTATTATAAACTACTAACTACTACTTTACTTTATAACTAAGCGGCTCCTAAATATCTACTAAGCCTACTAGTTAGGTATCTTAGCTAGTTTTAACTTCTATATTTAATACTACCTAGGGTATAAAAACGTGCTAGCTAACGCCTTCTTATAAAAGAATAAAGACCTCTAAATATAATAAGCTATCCGCGAGTCTAACTATACCTAGGTACTATTACTACTTACCTACTTATCCCTAGAGGTAGTAAGCGAGCTATATTAACTACTCGAATCCGCTCTAAGTTACTTTATAATAACTATTAACGCTCTAGAGCTAGAGGATAAGTTAAAAGGTTACCTCCTAGTTAAATATATCCTTTAGTTAAACTATAAACCTAATATATTATTACTTAAGCTACTAAAAGTACTTATAGCTACTAAAAAGGAATACTAGAGAATATATAAGGGGTTCCTAACTATAGATAGGAAGCTTATAGTACTAGAGGAAGAAGACCTATATATAAGGTTAATCTATAAAGCTTATATTTAGAGGCTTATAATATACCTAGGTTAGAATAAGGCTATTAAACTCCTAAAGGAATACTACTACTAGCCCTGCCTAACTACTAATATTAAGTAATATATTTATAACTACTATACCTACTACTAAGTATAGAAGCTAAGAGATAAGCCTCTAGGCGAGTTAAAACCCCTACTAATATTAGACTACCCTTAGGAGTATATTATAATAGATTTTATATCCTACCTACCTAACTACTATAGGTATAATAACGTGTTTATTATAATATACTACCTCTTAAAGAAGATAGTCTCCCTCCCTTACTATAAGACTATTATAGCGCGGGACCTTACCTAGCTATATTATATTTATATCTTCTAGTATATAGGTTTCCTTATTACGATTATATCTAATAGGGGCCCTTAGTTTACTTCTAACTTCTAGAACGAGCTCTATAAGATATATAATATAACTATATAGTTAAGTATAGTAGGTTATATTAAAACTAATAGGTAAATAGAAATTCTTACCTAGTACCTAACTTAACGCTTATACCTATAGATAAACTAATTCTAGGATAACTAGAGCGAAATACTCCCTACTATAGACTTTACCTAAGTAGTACTACTAAACGAAACTATAGGGCTTATATTATTTAAAATCGAGCGAGGATACTTACTATAGATAAGTTTTAACTAGGACTAATATATATAGAAGCTCTTAATAACTAAGGAAAAGATTAACTAGGGCGACGCCTAGTAATTAGTATAAAACCTCTATAGCGTTTAAGATATTATAAAAGGGAATATAGCTATAGCCTAGTAATATTATACCCGCGTTATAAATCGCTACTACTAACCTAATAACTTAGCTATAAGTAACTCCGTTTATATATTAGTAGAGGGATAGCGCTAAGAAAACTCTTTAAAGCTATTAATATTATAGGATAGCTTATAGCTAATTAAGGCTATAGGGCCTAGGGGGATATATATACTAGACCTACTAAAGGAATATAACTACTATCCTATATTCTACTTAAGTAAGCTCTAGAAGGCTACTAGTAACCCTCTTCTAGGCTAGTTTAAAACCCCGCTACCTCCTATCGAGTTTAACTATAAGCTAGAATACGAGGATATATATATAACTACTAGCTAGTTATACTAAGGATAGTTATAATATCGCGCTAACTAGAAGGGCTATAACTATAATCCTACTTAGTATAACGCTAAGAGTTTTAAGCACGCCCCCGCGGCGCTATAGGACTTTTATACTACTAACTTAATAATAATAGGAGTACTAAAATACCTTTTAGCTTAGCTCTTAGCTACTATGCGAGATAAGGACCCCGCTGCTATAGATAATAATAACGCCCTAGCATAAGTATAAATAAGGAGGATACTACTAGAGGAATACTTATATAGTAATAGATTAGTTACTATAGATAGTAACGCTAGTAAAGGGGGGAGTAATATTATAGCGCTAGGTTAAACCTCCCTAAATTTCAGGTTATATAACTTATAGATTATATAACTTGCGGGTTATGTGATTACTAGGCAACTCTTTAGCCTTCTAGGGCTACGCTAGCTTATAGTTAGACTTTCCCCTTCTTTAACGCAGAATCCACTTAATATAGCGCAATTAATGTGTGTTAACCTTTATCTATTCGCTATTCGTGACATATTCTTATACTTATTAATTATAGCTTTAGTAGCGTTATAAACTATTCTATGGCCTCTGGCCACTGCATAGTGATTTTACCTGCTTAAGTGCAATAGACCTTCTAACTCCGCGCCTCCTAATAATATATAGCCTTTAGTCACGTGATCCTTTCCTAACTATAGCTATACTTATATATACCCTACTAGATAGCCTCACGATTTTTAACTTTATATTAATAATAACGTAGTTTTTAATTATTTAAACTACGAAACTATTAACTTTTCCTCTCGTATACTACCCGCGCTACTAATACCGCCTCTATTACCGCTTTATCTACTAGTAGCTATACCGTTATTAGTAATGCTCTCTCTATATTAAAGTAGTTAGCATAAGCCGTACTTACTAACGTTCCCCTAATAAGCCTAGGCTACCTAGGCTACCTCTACCTTAGTAATATAGAGGACCTGCTCGAAGAAGGGCTACTCTATAGGGTATATAATAACCTTTTAAACCTCTACTACTAAGTTTACTTACTTAGCTCTAATATTATTATACTTTATAAAGTCCCCTATAGGGGTATTAAGGTAAGCCCTCTTAAGGGCTATATTAATAATATACTCTCTATATATAGTAAAATAGTTAATAAAGGAGCGGGTTTTATTAATTATATTAAGGCTAAACTCTCTAGTAACCCCCTCTATATTATTTATACTAAAAAGCGTGCCTTACTTAGGCTTAGTATATTTATATATAGGGTTTAGTATTAATATAATTAAGGGATAAGGATAAGGAAGAGGGAGAGGTATAAAGCCCTACTCATAGAGCTTCTTATACTTCTAGCTATAAGAACCTCTTAGGAAAGACCTCTTTAGTTAAGGAGTTACCTCTTATATAGTAATATTTATAATACCTTGCTAGAAGGTTAACCTTTTAGGTTAAGGAGTTATCTTATATAGTAGCTTTTCTAGGCTATAAGAGCCTTAGTAGCCTATTTAGCTCTGATATAATTAGCCCTAGTGTAGCGCGCGTCTGACTTTAAAATATTTAGAGGGTCTGCTTATGAGTAGTAGGAATATATAGGGTTCTTATATTAATTTCCTTAACTAGTAGAGGGTATAGGTTAAAATACTTATATTATATTTCCCGAATTATACTTATAAACTAGGTGAATTTGTTATAGTCTTTTTATAAAGGGGCTGCGGTGTAATTCCGAACTCAAACTATTCTATCCTAATTAGGCTAGTTCTAATAAAAGAAGGCTTTAGGAATAGCTACTTTCTTATTTACCCTCTTATTATATAGCTTAAGGGTAGGAGTATAGCTAGTTTATAAATTACTATATTAAATCCGAGGCTTATCTTATTTATCCTATTTCTATTTCTTAACTTATTCCTTAGGGGTATCTAGTAGTATAATATCTTTAGCTTCTTCCTTATTATTTAGTAGCTTTATAACTCTCTAAGTAATTTAAATAAGAGGGTCTTAAATTATATATAGGTTTACTATCTAGAAAGAGTAGTAATAATAAGTATTATAAGGTTTTATATAATAACCTCTAGCTTTCCCTCTTTTTATAGTAATAATATCTTCTACTAGGTTAATATATTAGTTCTTTAGCTTAAAGCTAAAGAATATTATATCTATAAAGTTATATAATTATATAATATCTTTTAATAAGTTTATAAAGCTAATAGATAGTTTAGGATATATCTTATTATAATTAATGACTCTTATAACCTCCTCTAAAAGCTTTAGCTATTACTTTTCTACTAACTTACTTATAATAACTATATAATATATAAAGGTATCCTCGTTAATTAGCTTATACTTTAGAATCGTCTAGCTATTAGTTAATTTATAGTTATAGCCTTTATTAATAATACCTATCTTAACCTCAGTACTTATATCTAGGGTGCTAATAAAGTAGTAGGGTAATATATAGTAGTAGACCTTATTCTAGCTAGCCTTAAGATACTTAATATAGCTAATAATAATATAGTTAATAGCGCTATAAAACTAGTAGGCCCCTATAGCTTAGAAAGGTATATACTCTAGTAGTTTATCTTATTAGAAGCCTCTATAGCCTCCTCTTACTCTACCTCTTTTAAATCCCTAGTATTACTAGTATTCTCTTTAATAGTCTCTATATCTAGCTTATAAGTAAAAGTATTACTATTATTCGTATTAAGTCTATAAATAGTCCTAAGATTATTATTTATAAGGTTTAGTAGCTTCTATAGCGTTTAAATTAAAAGTATTATCTCTTTAGCTAGTAACTCTCTTATTAAGGGTTAAGATATCTATCTTATAATTAGCCTTATTAATATTTAGGGTCCTAAAGTTCTCTATAAGAGAGTTAATAATTAAGCTAGTAGTCTAGGCTATAGAGGGTTCCTTAGCTTTAGCTTTTTACCTTATTAGGATTATCTTCGCTAGAACTTAAAGCGTTATTATTAGTTTAGGCTTAACGAGGCTAGATAATTACTAAAGTTCCTAATAAGTAGTAAATTATTTAATTAGGGTATTTTCTATTATAACTTACTACTTTAAAATAACTTTAATAAGCTAGTAGCTAAGACTTTAGGCTATAGCCCTTATAGCTCTCTTTAAAAAGTAGTAATAAGTAATATAAATAAGCTTAGTATTAGTAAGTTCTAGGTCTCTATACTAGATAGCTCTCTATTAAAGCTATTAAATAGTAGTAATTAATACTATTACCTAGGAAGGGTTATTATCTTTAATCTAAGATCTTATAACTAGGTTCTAAAGGTCCTTATTAAGGTCCTAATAAGACTTTAGGTCTATAAATCTAAACTAATATAGAAGTTTCTCCTTAGCTTCCTTCTAAGTCTTAGCTTTACTAATATAAGATTTTACTACGTTTTAATAGTTACTAGAGCTATATATATAGACCTCGTTCTTTGTATTATTATTAGCTTCATAATAAAGCTTTAAAAGCCTCTTATAGTTAGTAATAAAGTCTAAGATATTAGTACTAATAAACCTAGGCGCTCTAGTCGAATAGGGAGTTATTATTATAATAATAAGGCGTCTTCTAAGGAGATTAGCAAGGGCTATAATATCCTAATTAATATAACTTCCTTTAGGGGAATATGAAGTGCTCGAGGTTATTACTCCTATCCCTAAGGTAGGATTTTTAGATCTATCTATATTATTATTAGAAGCTAGCTATCTTATAGTATAAGGTTATATTTTACTAAACGAAGCTCTTATAAATCTCTCTTTAAGCTACTTCCCCTTATTAGAAGAGGATCTAGTATCTAAGTTAGCTAAGGAAGAAGAAGATATAATACTTATAAGTCTATAAATATTAAAGTTAATACTATATAGTTAAAGTAATAAAGTCTTCTAGTTAATAAAGTAAAGTTATTATGATAATATCTTTTAAATAGAAAGATATTATAAGTAGTTATAACTTTTTTTAAATAAAATAAAAAAGGAAATAATATAAACTAAATAGCTAAATAAATATAAAAAAGGTCTAGTGACCTCGATCTAATTATCCTAAGCTCTTATAGATTTACTTTAAATCTTACTACTTAATATAAAAAGGTCTTCTTAATAACGCTCTTATCTTAGAAGAATTTATAGCATTATTATTCTAATATCTCTTAAAAGTTAGTATATTACTCTTAGTACTTAGGGTTATAATAATAAGGGGTTTATTAGTCTCTAGTTACTAATCTAGTTACTCTCGCTATACCTATTAGCTTAGTAAGACTACTAATCTCTATATTAGTATTCTATATAGCTATCTTAGCTACCTTAGCTATAACGTATTAGTTAAATAATAATGGTTATAATAGCATATAAGGGATAAGAAAAGGGATATACTCGCTAGAACCTACTACTAGTATAAGAAAGGGAGGATTTTAGGGTCTATATTATTCCTACCTTAGTTCTATAAGAAAGCATAGCTATTAATATTCTTTTAGAATAAAGGTAGGTTTATAAATATCTTCCTCTCTCTTAAACTACGTTTATTATTAATCGTATTATTATTATTTATTATTTATAGATTTTTTAAGGCTATTATTATATTCGAAGTAGATTAATTATATATATATATATATATTAATAGCAGGGATATATAGACGTAGCGAAGGCACTTAACTCTCTAAGAAGCTTATAAAGGCTATTAAAAAGAGCAAAAGAATCTGCTTCTAAGTACTAATTAGAAAGCGCTAGAACTAATAGGAACTAGAGAGATAATAAATAATATAACTCTACCTATAAATAAGTAAGAATATTAAAAGTAGGCTTAAAAGATATATAAAATAATTTATAGATCTAATTAAAGAGATTATCTAAATTAAGCGCGGACTTATTAAGAAAAATACTAGAAAACGAGGTATAAGATTATTAAGGTCTTAATTATAATAATTTATAAATAATAATAAAGTCTACTACGCTCCTCTCCTCTACGCTCCTCTCCTCTACGCTCTACTCTATAGTCTTCCTATAATAGGCCCGTGCGCTAAGGGGGCTTTTTTAAAAGATGCGCAGCTAAGTCTATCTTATCCTATCCTAGTATATATATATCCCTAGTAAGGGCGAAGGTTATAGGTTAGGGCTACTCTATTATTAGGCTACTACTAGTAAAAGTACTAGTAGAATTACTCCTCTTTAATTTATAATAGTAAATACTAGTTATAGCGTTTAAATAAGCTTATATTATAAAGTATTATTATATTTAGTACTATCTTAGCTTATAGTTCTGTAGGTAAGCTAGCTATAGTAAGTATTTTAATTATTTAAATAATAACTTCCTAACTAGCTTATTCCCCTTTGCTATTTAGTTCCTTTATATATAGAGGGGTTATTTTAACCTCTATTCCTTTTATATAGGTCTAATCCTTATACCCTATATACCCTATAAGTAAAATTACTAACCTCTTAATATCTTATTTAATCTTATAAATAGAAAGTCCTCTCTATTAAAATACCTATTGCTTAAAAGCATATAGAGCGAGTATAATACTACTATAAGTCTTATTAATACGTAGAAAAGCAAAGAGCTAACTAATATATTTATCCTTAATAATAAGGAGCTACTAGCTCTAGTTAAATCCTTCGGGGTAGTTAAAGAGATCCTATATAATCCTATAGTAAGGGTATATTGCTATATCTTCTAAGGCTTATCTTAAAATTACCTATTTAATATATATAACTACGTAGTATTAGTATTATAGGCGTATTAGGCCCTTAATCCTTACCCCCTAAGTAACATATACTAGCTACTTAAGAGCTTTAAGGCTAAGGTAGCTACTTTAGAGGTACTAAAGTATTATATTATTACTCCTATCTAGTAGTAATATAAAAGAGGTATACTTATATATTATAAGTATATAGTTTATATTATTAATAATAATATTAATACTTTAAGGGATGTACTTAGGAATAAAGTATAAGGAATAAGGCTTATATTTAAGGAAAGCGAGGTTTACCTTACTAATAAGTTTCTTAATTATAATACTATTCTTATAGGCTCTAAAGCGAAGTATATAGTTATACCCTAAATACTAGATACCTATTTTCTAAAGTAATACTTTAGAGATAATATTAATATAAAAGTTCTCTATATATCCTATATTATAAAGTATAAGGTCCTTTATATTTATACCTTTTAAGCTATTAAGAGCGTTCTTAATAATATATATACCCTTTATAATAATTAGATATAAAGCTATTCTAAAATTAACTTATTCTTTATTATAATACCTAATTAAAGAGGGGATTAGTAAGGACTTATTATTTACTAGGTATATCTCTCTATAGTTATCTAGGACTATAGATATATATAATATATAGGGTCCTAAGTAGGGGGTTATAAAGATACTTAGGTACTCCTTATCTAAGTTAATTATATTATTCCTAACCTTATTTAAGAGGGCTATATAAAAAGTAACTACTATTATATTAATAGGGTAGCTTAGAGCTATATTAGCTTTCTTAGATAACCCCTTATTTCCCCTCTTATTACTTTAATAATTCTTATTCTTATAGGGTATAGTATATAGCTAGCTCTTATAAGTAAGTTTGATATATAGGTTAGTAAAGCGTAGGTTACTATTTAACTAGTTATAGATCTAAGTTACCTTTATATTTATTACTAAATAAGTTCCTAGTTATAGGAATATTTAATAGGTTAGCCTTATCTATATAACTAGCTAGTATTATAAAGACCCCAGCGCTTTATCCTTATAATCTTAAGTAGAGTATATCTTTATATAAGAGGTCTTTAAATATATTAGTATATTAGCTTATATTAGAGATTAGTATCCCTACTTATTCCTATTTAAAGATATTTATAATCTCTATATTAGCTTAAATAAGTATAAAGTAATAGCTTATTACTTAAAGAAAAGTTTTTAAAATAAGGATATTACTTATTTTAAGAAGCTTAAGCTAAATAATATAAAAATAAATACTCTTAAAGTCCTTAATCTAAGCGTTAGGATTAATACTCCTATTTACCTTTTCTAAGACTTAGATATACTCTTTTTAAATAGTAATAAGAGTATTAGCCTTACTTAGAGTATAATAATATTTAAGATTAATAATAAAGCTATAAAGGGTTATATCCCCTCTAATAAGAAGCTCTATATATAAGAGTATAATAATATTATAAGTAATAATCTCTATAACTAGATAGTTAATATATTTAAACTCTTAATCCTTATAGGTTTACTTAGACTTTTATATAATAAGTAAATAAAAGTACTCTAAGTATTATTCTTATATACCTATAGTATTCTTATTAATTATAACTAAGGTAGTTAGGGGTTAAAAGAGTTATAATTTATTTATTATCTATATCCTAGAAGTAGTATTAGGAGTAGCCTCTTCTAGAGCCTCTTAGTTAAATAGGGTAATATATTAATTATAAGCACTCTTCTCTTATAAGTACTAGGCGTTAATATCCTAGTTTTACTTAGTAATATATATATTAAAAATTAAGATCTCTAATAAGATCTTACTTAGATATAAAGGTCCTTTAGGGTTATCTAAGTTAATATACTTCTAGGTTTTAATACCTTAGGCTTTAGCTTAGATTATAATATGCTAGATAGTAAGATCCTTTTATATAATTAGATAATATAATATCATTATAATATTAATAAAAGATATTATAATTAAAGTTATTTAGAAATAGAGGGTTTAGAATAATAGAGGATAGTATATATTAAGGAGGAAAAAAGGAATAAAAAAGAAGAAGTTTTAATAAGTATTTTTAGTAATAAAAGCTTATTTTAAAAATAGTAATTAGGGGTCTAGTTAGAACTAGGCTTATAACTATTAAGAAATATCCTATAGGGCTATATTTATAATTACTAAAGAACTTATTTTATTATAATAAGAGTAGCTATAATATAGTTACTTATAACTATAGTTAGAGGAATAACCCCTAGAAAAAGGTCGTTCTAGAGCTAACTTTAGTCACGTGCTGCGGTGGGAACGGGCGATGCTAAAGGTATCACGACATAAATTGATCGCCGCCTGCGGATTTGTCACTAGACCTCGCTGACCCCTCCTCCTCACGCTACCCCCGAGCTATTGGTGAACATATTTGAGCCGACCTTATTTGCAATGATAGGAAAATTAGGCGCATACTGACTACAAAAACAAGCCAAACGCAGTGCTACCCAACGAGAGAAAGAAATGACGTCCTTGTCCAAAGCAGCCACTGCTCATTACCGAGCTTGAGGACAAGTGCGAAACGTATGACGACAAACACGAGAACCCGCGCGATCATCGATATTGCTATGCACGAACGGCAAGCCTGTTAAGATCTTATCTCTGGCACGCGAGCTATCGATAGACGATTGAGAATGGCTGCCCTTATGCCTCGCGGATATCGCTCTGCTACCGAATACCTCTACGGCGAGGAACATACCGACGCCATACTACAAATCGCTGCCTATCATCGCAAAGACTATTCCAGTCTGTGATATGGTTTTCGCCCCGCGAACATGTCGGTACTCGTCTATCCACAGCGACATCCTTGCAGCGGAGTCGGAATTCCAGCGCGGGACTCGGCTCTCTTGATTGCCTTAACCCCCGAGCTCTTACACGATGTTTTGCTACGTCTAGACATGCGTTCGCTGTTTGACTTTCGCCAAACAAACCTGGGGTCGATGCAGACCGTGGACTCGCTGAAGCAGTATCAGTTGATGATATCGCATGGGCTTAACCTTTTTTGCGCCTTGCTGCGAACCCGACTTGCCTCAAGCGTTTCTCTAATTGACTTTTACAGCGCACTTTTTACGAAGTTTTGCGCTTTTTGCGGTAACTTTGGCGGGTTTATGTCCCTCTTGACCTGGAATCGATACTGTTTCGTTTCCCTCCAAACAGCTCCAGGAACTCAAGCGCAAACTCTTGCCGCAATCAGGAAGCAGTTTCACTTAACTAAGGCCAAAACAGATCAACTGAGATCATTCAGAACATTACCTGGGATATACTCAATGGAGGAGCTGGCTCACAAATCACGCTTCACGGTTGCATCCCTTCATCAGGCCCTTGTGGTTTCCGGACAGCAAGCAGCTTCACTGGCGCAGACACATCCCGTGAATAGCGGGCGGTGTGCACTTCCATATTATGAGAAACGAGCCGACAGAGTCGAACATGGGATATCGTGCGCTGGTTATCAACTTGCTATCGAAAAAGACATCATCGGCTCCAGAGGTGAGGAATGGGCATTTGAGGCTCGCGATATGGTATATGCGGAAGACGGCTTTTTGGAGCATTTCCGATGGTGTGAACAAGCACAGCTTGTTTGGAAACTGAGTGGAGAAGGTAGGAAGCGGCCAAGCGAGCTACCGGTGGCTGCACGGAGAGGAGGCTATTTCAACGGTAGAGAATAACATCAACATAGACCATGTATTGCGGCAGGTCTCTCTACAATCCATCGGTATCAGATCATCAAGAAAGTATACACAAAGATACCGACATCGACGATCTTGACGCTGTCCACTTCACATCTGCGCGTTACTCTTCCACAACGTTCCTGTTTTGATCAGTATACTTTATTGGAGCATCTGGCTTGACCAAGTGTCTTGAACAGTAGTTGTTCGAATCCTTACCCCATACTTTTTCTTATTGGGTTGCATTTGAGATTGGTGCCCTGGCGCTCTGCGCACTGAATGGACTCCATTCCCTTCTTGCAGCCGCATGTATATTTGATGTACTTGGACGTACACATCTCTCCACTAAGAGAATATCAGAAACCAGACGCGGCTCTGATCTGGGGCCAACACTTTCCTTACAACAACTGCTCGTCGGATGACTTCTGAAGATCGGCCGATTATGGATGTAACCGAGTTCAGGGAGTAAAGCCGCCTCAGGTGTTACTCGATTGAGCAATTCTCTACATGTGTTCGTCACTAAAGGTCTTGGAGGCGATGTTGGCTGCCGCCGGTCTCATACTGTTGCATGGAGGAGTCCCAATTTATACCTGAACCACAGGCTTTGTCAGCTGTGACGAGCCCTGTCTGGACCCCTTTGCAGCTGCTCCTCAGCCAGTCAAAATAAAGAAAAAAGCCAACAATCTGCTACAAAAAGTCTGGAAGGGGAATGGAATTTTGTGTGATCAAACCGAGAAGAGTCTCCTTGTTGCTTGGGTTGAACCTGGGCTGCACGGGAAATCCATTTGGACCCCTGCCCGCTAAAAGCAACCACGTCTAGAACAACATCGGCACCCTACTGCAAATGGCGCGAACAAAAGGGGAAACCACCGCCAGCGGGGTAAATCTCGAAGCTCATAGGCATGAATTCCCTCCCAGGTGCGGCTCTGTTCTCCCAAATTGCTGACCTGTGGTGAGCGGCCAAATGCGGACAATGTCTAGTTCTGACCCACCAATTCAGCCACTTATCCTTTCTATGGAAGTGGATGATGATAATTCCTTCGAAGGCGAACACCGACTGCAAATCGGCGACCAAGTTAAATATCTCGTTATTGCTCCTGGGACCTTCGACAGGGACACTCTGTCATTCCCCCTTCAGTCCCTGCGGACCCTGCCACATCTTTCGTACCATGAAGAATGGACTGTGGTTAACATATCACGGGATAAAAGCACCAACCTCTTGAAGATGTCCTTTTCGAACAGAATGCTGCCTGGCGTTAAGTGGCAGTGGCATCAAGCCAAGGTCGATTGCCTGGACTTGGAGAAGACAAAACAGCTCACGGCAAAGGCGTTTGAGGCACGCTCACATTCAATTAACCCTCTTAGTCCCACATCAGCAGCCACTGTCATCGCTAAGATAGCCCGATTTGACTGGGAGCTGCCTCGCATCGAACAAGAGACGAGGGTATACCAGTTATTAGATGGTTGTGGGCTAGCCCCGCGCTTCCTCGCTCATGTCCATGAGAATGGGCGTATTATGGGTTTTTTGTTAGGAAAATCGAGGGACGACCTGCTTCCTTTCGAGATCTGAGCATTTGTGCAAACGTTCTTGGAAAGCTCCACGAATTAGGATTTATTCATGGGGATGTGAATAGGTATAACTCTCTTATCACGGAGGAAGGGCTAACACTACTCGACTTCGAATGCCTTCGGGAGAATGCTAGCCCCGAATCGACGAGCAAGGAATTGAAAGATTTACGTGTGGCATTGGTTGACGACTCTGGACGTGGTGGCGACTTCATTTTCCATGGCGGAAGTGACTGATTGATGCTCTTCACGTGGCAAGTGACCCCGGGTGGAGGGGTGAATAGACGGGGCTAGGTATGCAAATGGAACAACGCCTTGCAAATCAGATACTCAGAAATGCTATTAGAATTTGAATTTCTTCATACATAAAGAACCTCTTCTGTTACCGCATACATGCTGATATGCCGGCGACTTCGTATGTCTGTGGCGGAAGGAGGGCTAGTAGTACCAGGAGGAGGCCGGTAGTATTAGGCATAACTAGCGATTGACATGTTGCCAGTAGCTGACGCGTTTACCGGTAGTCACCGCAGTTGGCTCAATTGATTGGCCCGTAGCTTGTTGCGAGATCAAAGTGTCCGATACGCCCCAAGATTAACCTCTTCAGCAGGAGGTAAGCAACCTTTTGCAGCAAAACATCTACATGTGTAATAGCAAAAGCAGTCACTTCTCGCCGGAGCTGTCGCACCTGGTATTCTACAGCAAAAGAGAGGTGTTTAACAGAAGATAGAAACTCTGATACACAGTTCAAAAGGGAAACAGGTAAATTATCGTCGAAGGCGCAAATACTAAACGGAGTACACATAACACTTTAGGGATCCTGTGCTCTGTTAATCTAAGCTTCTAAATATTAAATTCTCAAAACCAACAGTCCGCCCTCGGACGAGCTGCTTTCAAATCGCGCGGTCGTTATCGGAACGACCACCTTCAAGATTGTTGTATCCGGAACGACCGTCTGTTTCTTCGCGACGGTTATAGCCAGAGCGGCCGTCCGTGGACGCGTTCGGACGTTCGTCTTCACATCTGTTGTAGCCAGATCGACCATCAGTCGAGACGAGGGAATCATCACTGACCTGACGACGGTTGTACCCAGAGCGGCCATCGGTAGTAAAAACGTCATCGCCAACGCGGTTATATCCCGAGCGTCCGTCTGTCTTTGCCCGTCTGTTGTATCCGGAACGACCATCGGTTGTGATAACTTCGTCATCAACGCTGTTGTAGCCCGGACGTCCATCCGTCTCCGCTCGTCTGTTGTATCCAGAACGACCGTCTGCAGAAGCAGTATTGTCGACGCTGTTATAGCCCGATCTACTATCTGTTTCTGCACGCTTGTTATAACCGGAACGACCATCAGTTGTGACTACGCCATCGTCGACAACTTCAGCGTCCCACCGCTTGTTGTATCCTGAGCGGCCGTCGGTAGACACGACGCCGTCTTTAGCACTGTTGTATCCTGATTGACCGTCCGTCTCCTCACGTTTGTTGTATCCAGAACGATCGTCCGTGGACACAAGCCCGTTAACCTCGAAAGCATTGTCGGCTCTCTTGCGCAGGGATGCGTCCTGCTTGTCAAACGCAACCACCATCGGCGCATTTGTCTTCATGTTTTCGCTATTGAGGACCATCAGATTATTGTTGATCTGTTCAAGCGAATTAGTCTCAACTGGATGAGATGCGATGGAGAGCTCTAGCGATAACTTACGGATGAAAGGAGACTATCGACTCTCAAGCACGACAAAGCCAGAAAGCCAGTGATCGCGGTGATAAACAGCGCGCGTATAACTGGGTGACGTCCGGTACAGGGCTTGGTAGGGGAAGCCGCCACATGGGTCGGAAGAATAGCACCTTTCTCCATCTTTGATTAAATATGAAAGATTTTAGGCGTAAAAAGAGTTGGCGTATATGGGAAAGGGGTCAAGGGTGTTTGATATTTCAACTACTATTGTAATTTTGAAAGTGTTGAGAAATAGAGAAGAAAAACGAAAACCATCCAGTGGACAGCAAGTATTAATACTCGACATAAACAGGCTACGAAGCATGCCCAAAGCCACGATAAAGCGTTATCACATCATCAAATGACATTAGGGGGCGCAAGAGTCGCCAACATGAGGCATGGCATGCAATGCATCATCCGTAACACGCCCGACGAGCCAGTGTCACAGCCTCCATCAACGGCCCCTTGTATTCCTGATCTTAGACAGCCAGGCGATTACGGCCCCGCCGTAAGGCAACAGCGTCGTGAAGGTGACCGAGGAGGATTCAATCGCAGGAAGAGCCCCCCCAGCCAAGCGTCCGGTGAGAGTGTGGGTGGAATAGCCAAGATGAGCTCCAATAGGGCGCTTTCATGCGAGCCCAGCACCCATGACGAAAAGGCCTCGCTACCATGCAGTACAACGGCCCGACCCCCACGTTTAAGATAGCGCGCCGTAGCTGTTCCTCGCGGGCGGAGATGCTTGACGACTGGCATTTCCCCCTTTTGGACCCTACTACGAGACATGATTGGACAACTAGGACCCCGGTACTGGATCTGCCGATGGCGGTGCGAATCGGATCAGGCCGGGTCCAGACCAGGGGTGTCGTCCAGGGCAAGTCAATCGGACATGAACACGCGAACCAACAGCTTCACAGCGGCCCCCAAAGGGCTGAGAGGATTCGGTAGGGGTTATCACGGTTGAATGTGTAGAAATCCAGGTGCCTTGAAAGGTTGCCTAGGGGGGCGCAAGCGTTGCATCGCAACACTGGCGCCATCTCGCCTTGAAGAATGGCCTGCCTGACCTAGTCTCGTTCAGGGCAACTCGTGTAATAGTGTAGTAGCCTATTGAGATGCAGGGTGACATTTTGTCATACCCTGCACACTCAGCCCTATGCAGTCACACAGGAAGCATTCCAGGTTGTCACATAGTAAGCCACGATCCTTACACGGGCTTCCGCAAGGATGAGAAGCCGTCAAGACTGGCACTGGACGAGGATTTTGCTATTTCGGGGGAATCCTTGCTGCGGGCAGTATCCCATTATGGTATGCGTCCGACTGATAAGGTCTTCTCCGACAAGGAATTGTTCGGTCACGGTTTCGGATGCAGCTCAATTTTTGCCCAATTGTTATGATACATATCTTACCCTCTCGCTATACGTGCGGGCCACTCGATCGCAACCGAGGCGACATGGACATGGATCCATCGTAGCCGTCATCCGCGTAAATTGTGTCGATATCGCTGAGTTGCTGCGACCTCTTGCCCTTCGATAGGAGGGCAGAGCTCCTGGCCTCCGACATGGCGGAATTAAGCCGCTTCTTCTTCTCCGACTGGCGGAGAACAAATCTGACAAAGAATTGGCGGATGTTGGGTATGCATGCTGTGAAGACGCCCACGTAAAGTTCGATATCTGACCAAATCACGCTGGGCATCATGGCCACTAGGATCAATGAATGGTGAGTTTGCCGTCTTACTGTTCAAATGCCAGGGTATCAGTACGTACCGGTCGGGTTCAATGGGTACTTTTTAAACTCCAAAATCTGCGTGATGCGGTAACAGGTCACAACAGTGAGGCTGTAGAGGTGGATGTTAGGTATGGATTGACGGTGGGGCGGAGGATGCAAAACGCTCACAATAGGCCAAGACAAAACATGAACATGACAGAAAACTTCTTCTTCAACGCCATATTCATGCGGTAGACTTGGGTGGCGGGGATGATGATCATCCACACGTCCAAGATGATGTTGATGCTCACGTGGCCCAAGGCCAATTTGACGATTTCGAGGCACGATCCTGTCGCCTCCCCGGTCCAGAACGTCCAAGCTAGGCTTACCGGCTTGCATTGGAAAATGCCGACGAGGATGAAACAGAGACCATTGATGACGTTCAAGATCAAGGTCCCCCACAAAACGTAGCGTACCTTTTCGCCGGGGAGGTGGAAGATTCGAAGGTACATGAAGACAATGGACACCTTGATCAAGTCTATGCAAGAATGGTATAAGGGTTGCAAGGCATACAAGGCCTGCAGAAGGTCAGCGACGAAGGAACGAGAAGCTCACCACACAGGGAGACCTGCCTTGAAGAAATTGGTGATTTGCCGGTCGGAAAGAGTCCAGAGGTCCTTGCCCGCACCGTTGTTTTCCACTAGAAGCATTTAGCAAGTGGTAAAATGGTGGCACCTATGCCCGGGGATCGGCAGATAAACTTACAATACATATGGAGAGACACATAGCCAAGCAGGATGAACTTGAAAACTTGTCAGTGATACTCTCAGAACGTCACTGGTTGTTGGGCAAATAATTGTTGCTCACATATGATAGGAGGATAGTGTAGTCGTCCCAGCCCCACGGCGATAATTGCGCCAGTTTCGTGATAACGCGTAGCAAGATCGAGAGGGTGGGAAGTAACGCGAACAAAACGATGCGGGCGGTTTTCGTTGCCTGGACCTCGTCGTTCAGAGGAAAGTCACACGCCGTCCAAGTGATGTTTTGCGCCTCTGGTTGGTCACCAAATGTTAGCACCATGGTCGCCTTTCCATACAGGGTGCCTTGAGTATCCTCACGTAATGCGAATTTCAGGGGGCAGCTCAAGACGGAGCAGTTCTCAACGTATTTTATGTAGCCCTCGTCGTTACACAGACATGGCTGGTCGCTGATGGGGCAATTCGTCTGACTCAAGCCTGCTAGAATGCATGGGATCTTTTATTTCTCGTCAGCGATTTCGTCGACCATCGGGGCAGCGCTCTGGCTTACAGCACACGGTGGATTGTCGTCGAAGGAGATCCCTGTGATATTGGGGAGGGATGGTTGTTGAGCAAAGACAGTCGTCGTGCAGAGAACAAGCAAGGGTAGTCGCTGGGTCGGGCGCATGGTGGCAGATGACGGAGCGGAGTAGGGCGGCGCAGAGCGAACGAGGGCCGCCAAGATCCGTCGTTGTAAGTGACCGATATCTCGAATTCAACGACTCTAACAAGCGTCTCCTGGCCGGAGACGACGATTTGTCGATACTGTTGGTGTCGAGGCGCCAGATAAGGCGTACGATAGACTCAGGTCCAAGTATCTTGGATGTTTTCCCTACGGCAAAATCTAGACGTTGGACGGCGCAGGCAGTCGTTTTGTGAAAGTGCAGAACTCGCCTCCTACGGTGGCCATCTGCTTTAGGCTGCCTCTCTGAAATCGAAATCGGCCGCCAGGTCATCGGTTCCGGGCAATGTCTTGGGTGAATAGTACCGGCACCTAAGGAGCTGGGCGCGGAAAGACCGCCGGAAGGGTGATGTGGAGAGACCCGAGGCCGAATCGGGCCTGGGCTCGCTGGCCGAGACCCTGATCTTCGGGACCGTCATCGCCGTTTTCGATCATCACAAGGATCCAGGCATGGCTTGCTGACGTTTGCCTAGATCGAGCACCCGGCGAGCGTCGCCGAGGCGATTCAGCCATACCTGAATCACGTCGTGGCAATTCGACCTTGATGATTGGACGATGTCACTTCGAATTATTCCAAGAGGCATCATTTCATATTGCCAGTTCGATAATTCCTCTTCAAGCATGCCCTGCCCAGGAAGAAAGTCTAGACTCGGAACTTCGAGAGCAGGTGGCTTTGCCATCATTTATGTACCTCGACAGGGCGCGGAAGTCCTATTCATAGAGTTGAAACGGTGTTCTCCAGGCACGTATGAGGCACATCGTGTACAGACAGTGAATCTTGGGTTGGGTTTGTCATACATCGTGACTATTGCCCAAGATGGTAATCCACGAAAATTCAACTGGTCCAGTGTAGTGAATTACGGCCGTCTGATTGCCTAAAACTGGACAGGAGAACCTCAATCGCATCGACACTAATAATCTTTCACCGCCACCACCTTTCCCCCAGCATTGTCCGACATCAACCTCACAATATCCGGTAAAGTTTCACAGTGAATCACAAACACACTTCGTCCAACCTTGGCTGGCCAGAAACTGTCGGTACTCATTAGTGCATAGAGCATATCACAGCATCCTCGCAATTCACCACAAGCACTACCCGATCCCACAATATAAAATGCTCAGGTTCTCTCCAACAATATCCCTGGCTTTTCCTCCATCAACATTGAATAGTTGACAACAACCAGTACAAACCTGAACCACTCACAAGTTAAAGAAGAATGTCCAAGAACAACAGCAACAACAACAATGATGCCTACGGATACAACGCCAAGTGGAACGCATCAGCCGACGAGGCCACCGGCACCACGCGCGACCAGCGCGGCTTCTTCGACGACTACAACCAAACCACCGGCCCCAACAGAGGACGCCCCTGGATGCGCGGCACCAACGGCCTCTACAACACGGACACGCGAGGCATCATAGGCGATCCCCGAGACCCGTGGAGCCGTTTCGGGCACCCCTCGGATGGCTTCATCCCGCCCGGAGGCATCGAGCTGTGCGCCTCTGGTCGGGGCGGTCGGTGGACGGAGGAGATGGCGGCGGATTACCTCGACGCCGAGGACGCGAGGAACGAGGCGGACCAGAACGCTGCTAATCGGTGCCGCGATCTATATGGGGTTAGTTCGGTTGGAGGTGGTGCGCCGTACACGAACGGTCACCGCGGCCCCGGGATCTGGGACGTTGGAGGGATCATGGGAGGTCATTGGCCTGGTACGAGACCGGATTATGCGAACGGGTACGCGCCACCGACCAGGTTGAACGATCGGCGAAGGATGAATGGGCAGGAGCCTCTGGATTGGGTCGGTTCTGATGGTCACTACCGGCCTCGAGCCGCGCCGCCTCCGGGCTGGGAAGAAGGCGTGCAAGGTGGTAGTGCTTACTACAGGAGTTACGGCAGCGGATCGAACTCGACGGGGAATCCCTGGGTTTGACTCCAGTCCTGCTTGAGGGGTGATGACTACCTAGTAGCTGCCTTACTTCGATAGTCTTCATCATAAACTCGCATCTTCAGATACTACTGCAATTGTGCTCTTGGCATGATCAGAGTCAGTGGCCCAACATATGTAGAGATAAGATAATACCCATGGAAACAACATTCCAACTCCAGTGTGGTATTCCCGCAACAAGTCTAATCTCCAGCCAACAATGCGACAACGGTGCGTACGGCAGTCATAGGTCCTTCATTTTCTTGAACAAGCTTCTCAAAAACCTCAGACGCCTTTGCCAACGAACCGCGTTCATCTCCGTGGCGCCCTATGTCTTGTTAGCTCTCATTTCAGCAGGGAAGTTCAGGTGAACTCACATCTACCCGGCATTCCAATCATCAGGCCAACCTTACTCTGTGCCTCGCCCGTCCAGTCAAAATCAATCCTCCACTGTATCCTTAAACATGACGACTCTTCATCTACCGCATCGGGGATCGGTATCTCGAACGTCATCCGGCCCAGATGGGGCAACAATGCACCGCGACTGAGGATGTCCTTGCCCTCTTTGTCGCCTGAATCATCCGCATCCTGGCTCTGGGAGTCGTCTTCGTCCTTTCTTCTGCGCTTCTTACGCCTAGTTCTTATCTTGGCGACACTTTCAGCCAGCTTCTCCCTGTCTCCCAGCTCGTTCTCCAAAGCAAGCCACATTTTGGCTCGCTCGACGGCAACGCGATACCACTCGGCCATAGCCCAGGCGACGATGCTGACGTTGCGCTTCATGTGGGAGTTACAGTCGTCAGACGTCACCTTGTTAATGAAAGGGCGCACCTCGGCAACGGCTGCTTGGTCCAGTCGGGGCACTTTAAGATCAACGATTTCCAATTTTCCAGTGTCAACCGTCATGTCGATCTTGGCCGTGAATAGTCCCGCAGGGTGCGCGGATCTGATGTCAATGATATGCTGACGCAGCAAGGGGTCTTCTCCGCTCTCGCGGGGCAACATGTGTGTGATTCCTGAGAATACGAAAGGTGTGAACGCTTGCAGATATGGAAGCTCCTCTTCAGGCGTCATCTGAATAGGATGGTGTGAAATCAACGCTGAGAGATCGTCTTCTTGGGGCTTTGATGTGAGAGGTTGTGTCTGCCCAAGAGAAGCGAGGGACAGCCATGATGTAGGATTCATCGCCATATCAAACCACTCTTGGGCCGCGTCGGGTTGGGGTTTCTTCTCAGGGGGCACAAGATGCCGTCGTAGGACATCAAAGAGTTGCCCCCGGCGGGAAGCGGGGATAGAGAGATCTGCCGCAGACCTAAGTGACTGTACTCGTCGAACCCGCTCGTTCTCCTCCATTGCAAACTCCAAGTCGGACTCAAGTCTAGCAATTTCTGCCTCAAGCTCATCTTTTGTTTTCTTCAGTTCGGCGTTCGGGTCCGGCAATGAGATCTGCCGTGCTTCGTGCGTTCCCATTGGTCCTTTCCTTGGTCTTCCTCTGAGTCTCTTGACCGATTTGCTCGGACTGGTCTTGCGCGCCACCTGGGCCATGGCCTTCTTGGAGGGCTCCTTCGCCTTTTGGGAGAAGTCGGGTGGGCGCAGGGGTGGTTGTTTCAAAGGCGAGCTTTTGGCCGGAGACTCAGCCCGCCGCTTCCGCTTTGATGGGGTAGTATGGATTCCGCGAGGCGGGGTTGTCACTACGGGATCGTCCTGACCTCTCTGCGTTGGTGTGGGAGGGAGTTCTGGCTCCTCGTCCGGCGCAGGCTCTGTGGGCGGTCTTTGCGGGATTGCGCCCGGAGGTGGTGAACGAGGAATACCGCCACGAGCGAAAGGATTGATCTCGGGCTCTGGGCCTTCATCGGGAGGAAACGGCCTCGAAACGGGCTTCCCAGAGGACCGGCGTGGCCTGGACGCCAGTGCTCCGCTGAGCCCTGTTCGAGAGGAACTTGGCACTCGTCGTGCGGGAGACTCAAGCACGGAAACAGACGGACTCGGCTCGGCTTCAAATATGTTCATACTCGGGCGTGCGGGCTGGCTCGAGAGAGAAGGCCGGGACTCCTGGCTTTGGGTCTGCGGCCCCTCTGGAGCGTCCGGTGTATCTCGCGTGGCATTTTTGGCGGCAGTTTTTGATGGACTCAAGCTTCGTCTCCGTAGAATGTCGGGGTTCGAACGCGCAAGACTTGATCTTGTGGGCGACGCGAAGGAAGGGCGTCTTTGCCTCGGGATCGGTATTCGACTTTGTGGTGGGGGAGGATCGGGGGGAGTGGTCGACTCGACGTTGTCGTCGTCGTCGCGATCTGTGCTTAGGCGTGGGGAAGTCCTCCGCCTTTTGGGGGCGGATTCTTCCATATTTGAGGCGCGTCGCGGAGCTTATTTGGGCATGTCGAACTTTGGTGCCCTTGAGGGCAAGTTGGTGCGAGGGGGCAGTAGTTGGGAAGGACTGCACGAAAGCTCCAACTTGAGCGTGTTGTTAGTAGGAGAGAGCGCGTCTGTGTACCTGACCTTGCAATGCGACCTCACCGCCTTCCAATTCGGGTGGGTATCGAAAGTAAACAAGGATGACAGGCGCTCAAGCTCCCAGCAGCTCTGTCTTTGGTTCAGGGACCAAAACTTTCCTTACATCTCATGATGATTTTAGTTTGGTAGTCAAATTTCTGTCATTTTTGGGAATATTTCTAGCATCCCTTCGACACATCTTCGTCTCCATTCCTATCGTCACATCATTCCTTGATGCTGAATGGCTAAGACGACGTCCCCACGTGACCTTCCGCATCATTACATAAGCGCAAGTCTTGGACCGATGACGTCCGCGGCTATGACCGCATTCCAATTGCCCGCTTGCTTTTCCCTTTTCCTTCGGGTCCTGCAGTGACCGCGGACTTGGTTTCGCCTCACTCAGCCACCCAATTCCCCAACTCTCCAATTCAACCCCTCCTGTTGAATTGGATCACCAAAATAAGCACACCAAAGATGTCGACTCCCGGCAGAATCCTCCCGCGCCTTCGGCCAATGGTGCCTCGCAACGTACGCCCTCTCCGCAAAGCCTTCATCACGATCCAAGCCCAGACTGGCCCCGACCCGATCGAGCCCTCCAAGCCTCAAGCACACCCGCTTGGCGCCTACTACGAGACGATCCTCACGAAGCCCCAACCCATCCCCGACGAGAAGCCCGAGGAACCTCCCTCGTCCTCCGCCGTCAAGCAGGAGCAGCAAGGCCGTAAGACCTCGCCTCTCTCCCCAGCCCATCCGGAACCCTCTGCTGAAGCTCAATCCGCACAGCCGGTGCCGACACCGCCCCCGCAGACCGCGGCTAAGAAGGCCTCCATCGTCTTCGGCTCCGCCCTGGCCGGCCCTGCCGAGCGCAAGAAGCGCCTTGAGGAAATACGGAGTCAGAGTACGAGGGTTGCTGGGGTTTTGATACCTCCGCGACCCGAGGAGCCTGACAATTGCTGTATGAGCGGCTGCGTGAATTGCGTATGGGACCGGTTCAGGGAGGAGATGGAAGAGTGGTCGGCGGCGAACGCGGAGGCGCAGTTGAAGTTAAGGGAAGAGCAGGCGGCCAAGGGCCAGCCGGTCGCGGGTACGGTCAGCATGGACGACGACGGCGGCGGCTCAGAAACAAACTGGGTACCGAAAGACCCGAAGATCGCCAAGGATATGTGGGACGATAAGCTGTATGAGGATATTCCGGTTGGCATTCGCGAGTTTATGAAGACGGAGAAGAAGTTGAAAGCGATACATCAGAAGGAGGGCACTCTAGGTGGCTAAGGAGTTACGGGACTTGGCCCAACCCTTTCCCTCTCCTGTTTCCTCGTTTCCTCGTCTCATAGCCTGCGCCGGTGTTTCGTTGTCATAGATCCCCATCAGCGAGCTCATAGACTTGTTTACAGAAACCAGAATTCTTCCCTGAATGCCGTAGCCCAGTGTCTGGGTGTTTTACCAGCAGAGTGTTCCCCTCTTCCAGTTCATGTCCACCACAGATCTTGATGAAAGAGCGTGTTGACATTCACAGGCACTTGGTGAAGGACAAAAGGGGTTTCACGAAGCCCGGGGAACAACAAAGGGGTCAATTGATGGGCGCTTCAATGGCAGTAAGAGCCACACGGGGACGATAGAGATCAAGCTCACGTCAATTGGACACGACTAAGCAACCACAATTTTCGTTTATGTATATGCCAGATGGTGTTTTCCTGGAAAAGTCCTTCTACTCTCACCTTATGCCATCACCTCGGTCGTTCCCAGGAGTATCACCACGAAGATGGCCGACTCCGATCTCGACCACGACGAGGACGAGACCTCCTCGTCTCCCTCAAAATCCCTCCCCTCCGAGAACTCCTCTCCTTCATCTTCGTCTTCGTCTTCGCCCGTCCTCAGTTCCGCCGCTCCTCCTACTACTAGTAACGACCGACAGTTGCCGAATCTCGTGAACCAGACCGTCACACTCTACTACGCCCGTTGCAAGATCCATCTCACCAAGGCTGTGCATTTGGTCACCAAGGAGTACACCTTGCCCCGCAATGAGCGCATCGCCCTGGACAACGCGGTGGCATCCCAAGTGGTCACGAAGCGCATGCAGTTCTGGATCGGGGAATTGCCGCGCCAGCTCGAGCAGCTTCTGGGCGCCGGACACGTCTTCGTTTCCCACGCGTCAAACGCTTTCCCGGACATTGCCCGCCAATTCGTTGCGACCGACCAAGAGGGCCGCTTACCCGACGCGACCAAGGTCATCATGTGTCGCATCTGGCCGATTAGCTTGAACGTCATGCGCGACTTTGCAAATCGCCAGCTCGCCTCGGCATCTCTTCTCAGGGATGCTCTCCGCTGCCTCGAGAACCATAGCCTGCACCCCAAGGCGTACCTTGGCATGCGTCGCAACCCTAAAACCGCCGAGTCCCTATCCTACAACTTCAACCTGTCTACTCGCATTGGATACCTCGACCAAGTCATCCACTACACCGGCAAACATGCTGTCATGGACATGGCGCGGCAGATGGGCGTCGCCCTCGCTATCGTTCATTACGACCTACACAAGGACGGCAGCCGCATGAAGTTCCGTATCGGACGCGGCCCCGTGCTTACCAAGAAGAAGAAGAAGAGACCCGCTCGCGACTGCGTCACCGTCGCGAAGGATACCGAGGGCAACGCCACTCCCGAGATCATCAAGATCACGAAGCCCGGTCCTGTAAAGCTTTGGTTGACCGGCCTCGGCGAGATGAATGACCTCGAGGAGTCGAACGGCGTCTTGTTGGTTGATGTTGGCGGCTCGGTCTAGGGCGGCGAGCCCTTCTTCCCCCGGCCTGACGTTGCTCCGGCTGGGGTCTTTGAGGCCTTCTGGGATGCCTACCTCTACACGGGTGACGCAATTATGAATTGGAGGATGATTACGAGACCTCACGATGTTCATATGATTCTGAATCTTCGCCGTCTGGTCATGCGCAATCTATTCAATCGCCTGTCGACGTTTTGAGTGGCTAGATCGCAGCCTGTCTAGGATAGGGTCAGTCCACCGGATTAGTAGTCGGCTCGCCTGAAGCAGGGCGGGAATGAATACAAGCTGTTTTTCTCAAGACATGCAACGTCTAAGTGAACGTAGTCCTGAAACTACAACTGAGATACCTGACCTGCGTCGCTTCACAGTACCAACATCAACGCTGGATGGAAAGTTATATGAAGCTCAAGGCCATGACCGAACGGGCACGCCGACTTGACAAGCATTAGTGTACACGGCTAGATAAGTCGTGTGGACATGATACTTGTGTGCTGTAAAGTTACCGTAACGATGCCATTCGGTCGAATGAACAGATGGAGCAATTAATATAGACGTCCTGTCTCTCACAGAAAAGATCTAGGCATCTTGAGGACACCCAAGCTATAGAACACTCGAGCATTCGAGGCTGGAGACCCTTCCCCAAATCCTATTCTTGATCACGCAAAGCTTTCAATGCTAAGTCTCACTCAATACGCATCCATCATTCACTGCCAGGGTGCTTGATCAAGACGGTTCTCAGGCGATTCACTCAACGAACAGTGGTGAATGTCAAGGAACCACTCTTTTTCACAAGACTTCAACTTCAGCAGGCCACAGAACCAAGATCATTCACTTTCATGGGAGATTTAAAAAAGATGTTATAAAACTGGGCGATCCCGCCTGCAAATTGCGTCTCTCTCAAACGCAGATCACCAAACAGAAAACAAGAACAGACCTCACAAAGTCACTGACAACCAACCTCCAAACCAGGCAACTTTCACAAAACATACACACAATGGCTCCCGGAGTTCCTTCTGGGTACAAGTGCGGAAAGTGCGGCGCGCAAGGCGCTCGCTATGCCGCTAACTGCCCCGTCGTCAACCACCCTGAGTCGGCGGCCGGCAGTTCAGGCTAACATCTGAGTTGCTTCACGTACGCGGTATAAGGAGATGGAGTAAGGGAGATAACCCCTGGAACTCTTACAAAAAGAATCACAACAAAATAGTAGTGAAGTTCAATATAAGACATAGACAAAATCAAATAGTGAAGTTATAGCATATGAGACAGAAAAGTAGTCTTTTTGGGGTCCGATATTTATTTTGTCTCCATGACCCGGCTGGCAGTCCAGGCTAACTGACCCCCTAGCGTTCTGAAGTCCATTGGGTATTGTTTGTCCACAGTAGCCACGAATACCGACAATATTGCGTGCGTCCCGAGTTTTCAAATTGGCAATGCGTCCCAAGCCCCTTGGACTTACCTTTCATACACACCGAATGGCATGCGAGACGATGAGCCGTTGGGGCGACGGCTAGATTTATGGTACCTTTCAGGCCATCATCACATAGTGCCCGGCATGAAAAACTTGAACTGTCATTTGTAAAGTGTATGTATGCACAGGCAACTCGATGGTATGCCCCTTGGTATCCCTTTTATGGACCGAATCTCCACGGCCAAGCCCGGTCTAACTCCTCTCCATGGTCCCTCGTGACTCGTCTCAGATCACTCGTCTGTAAGTATACATATACCTCGTCTCGCTCGACGTTTCGTCTACTTGCTCTGCTCGGCACCATGGCGATCGTGCTCGTCGATGTCGATGGCCTCCCAGGGGTAGTTGATCCAAATGTCCTTGACGGTGCGGGCGACGAAGTACTGGCCGTTCTTCATCATTTCCTCGGGAAGAGAGCCCTTCTTTTGCTTATCCTTGTTCTGCGAGCGGGTTGTCAGCATCGTTCTCCGGGTCCGAAGAGCACCCGGAAAAAGGGAGGGTAACGTACGTGCAAGACGAAGATGCCAAACTGCGTCTTCTCGCCCGTTCCACCCATGCGCTGACGAGCAGCCTCGACATCCTTCTCCAGCTCCTTGACGGCGTACTCGAGGGTGGTGCGGGTGTCGTCGACCTCGTCGACGATGAGGATGCGCTTGCCAATCAGGTGGCCCATCTCGCCGAGGGCGCTCAGGTCGAGCCACTGGGTACGGGTGACCTTGGTGCCGGGGACCTCGGGGGCGCCGGGGGTGGCATTGCCGCCCATGGTCTCGGGGAGCTGCTCGTAGAGAGACAGGCCGATGGCCTGGATGGGGATGTTGGGGCTCCCGGGCTGCTTGAGGAAGGAGCGCAGGATGCGGGCGGGAATGAAGCCGCCGCCGCCGATGGCGATCATCAGCTGGGGCTGGAACTTCTCGAGGATCTCGGTCGCCGACTCCTGGCAGAGCTTGTGGACCTGTGGTTTCCCGCGGGTGTCAGTCCATGGCGGGAGAACGGGAGCACAGTGTCCGTCGGGGAGGGACAAGGACAAGGACAAGGACAAGGACGTACATCGTTATACGTGACGTAGAGCTTCTCGACCATCTTGGCGGTGGTGGTGTTTTTCTATTGGTTTGCGGGGTATGCTGGTTTGCTGCAGACTTGGAGACGGGGATGTCTTCGACAAGTCGTTTCTTTTGGTTTGCCGTAAAGAGATATATGACGAGTCGAGACGAAAATGCGTGGAACGGGGTATATAGTTATTGGCGAGGGAGAGAGAGACGGACTGGAAAAAGAAGAAAGAAGCTTAAGTAGACTCAGAGGGGCTCAAAGGTGCCGCTATTCACACCCACCCACCGCTGAGGCGAAGGCAGCCCCGAGAAGAAAAATAAAATGTGAAAAATAAAAAAAATAAAAGGACCCGGCGAGTCACTGACCGACCCCTCCATCGGGACCCCGCGACTGCGACTGCGACTGCGACTGCAACAGCACTCAGGCACTGGATGCGCCGCTAAAAGGAAGAGAATTTTGCTGCTGCTGGCGAGCCCCGCGATGAACCGCTGGCCAGGTGCCCCGCTTCACATGTGGACCCGCACCGCTGCGCCCCCGCTGTTGCTCAGTACGACGCCTTACAGAGTCCGTCGGAGCTCGCCGGCGGTCCGGGCATTTATGGCCAATCAATCAGGCAGCATCACATAATTGGCCAATGGGATACTACAGAAATCACGAGTCCCAGGCAAATGGCCCAATCCCACCTTCCCTTTCGCATCCCTGGACGGAGACATTATTAGTGCGTCACTGAATTTTCCATTTCTCCCTGTCCATGAGAAATTTCACGATAATTTCCAGGCGACGCTGAATTGGTCGATTTTTTGGTGGCGTCCGTTGTGATTCTTATCGGAGGTTGTGCAACATCCAACTGCTGCAGCGTGTTACTACCGGCATCATTACCCCAGCAATATGCATGCACCCGGAGTGCACCTCCATGCAGTTTGGTTGTAGACATTGCAATTATGAAGAGATCTTGAAGTGGGTAAGAAGTGAGACTTAATCGCTTCTGTAGAACACGGGGGCTCCGGCGGAAAAATCTCGTCGAGGTACATGATTTGTTAGAATTTCTTCTCAGTTGATTTCTTTTCTTCAAAAACTCACGACGCAAGGAATCCGACAATGGGAAAACAAGGGCTTGGCTCCAAAACCCTGTTACTCTCCTTTACAGAGAATGAGAAAGAATACAAGCAAAGTACGCAGTCGCCATCCCTACGGATCATGAGTCACCACCTCAGCATCAACCTGCATCTCATCAGTGTCCAGCCGGGCGTCTCTGAGAGTAGTCCACAGCGCGGGGTGATTTGGCATCCATCTATAGATATTCCTGAGCATCGTCTCCCTGAGGCGTCAAACCCACATGATATGACTTGACCATCATCTTCATCTGCTCCCATCCCTTGCGACCCAGAGCCAATCCACCTTCTCAAAAGGTTGATCAATCTGAGCGTTGGCGTCTCGCTGTATGAAAGAGATCAACAGCCTCCCACTTTCTTTTCTCTTGGGGACTATGAGCGCTGACTTTGTCCTGACACCCAAGTCTGAACACGGCTCCAGAGCTCGGGTTACCAAGCCTTCGTGGTTGTAGAACTTGAGATGCAATATTTCGGAACACGAATTTCAGCGATCATAATGTATTAGTTAGTAGTGTAGAAGAGGTAGCATCCTAAGAAAGTCAGCAGTTTGAAACAAAGATGCGAAACCGAGGCTATGACTTTGGACGCTACGGAGACAAAATCGGGAGGCTTCATTCAACCAAGCCCTTAAACGCTCGGTAACTACGGCGATAACTGATACGTCAGCATACTTTTAAATCCGGGGACATATTTCCCGCAGCAATAGACGACTCATCGACTTGGTAGTGTCACCTTCAAACATATACATTGTGACCTCCTGGATTGCATTTGTAGCTGCGGTATCTCATCGGTGATCGAATAGGAGCATGTGAGTAATTTTGCCGCCTGTGAAATGCCTTTTCTGTAATCCAAGCGTACGTCCATGGATCTCGTGACACGATCAAATAGTATTTGAGCTGACGAGCGGCTTTACGAATTGTTCCATCAGGTCCGCTCTGTGAAAACACCGGGTCGCTGTCGACTGTTCGTCTACTTTATCAACGTACGTAGAACCAGACCAAATCCACAAGCCTTCGTACCGAAGCAATCCTCATGTAGAATACAATGACTGGAGGCGGGTTGACTTGTTGGTAGCTTGACGAAGTTGCGGAAGTGCAGGATGAATCTAAAAGCTGTTTGACGCAGGTTTTTGAGCTCAAAACAGCAAGGCAAAGAACGACAGCAGAAGTGCCCCAGTATCGCACTCGAGGATGACATGCTCTGTAACAGCGTCCATGCGCATCCGCACTCGCGCGGTCTCAGGGCCGTCAACCTCGATATCAATCACGATTGTGCTTGTTGTGTTCGAGTCTTGAATTTCACTCAGGCATGGTTAAGGTAGTTGCGCACATCCGCCTCTCGATGAGGCTGCTCCAGTGGTGCTGTTTCCTGTCAAATGCTTTTGGGTGATCCTTCCAGCCTCGCGATTTTTTCAAGACTCCCACCCCTTAAAATGAACCACCTTACATAGCTCACTAAAGTCGCTTGCGTGTCGCACGCAACGCACTCGTCTCTTGCTTGGCTCCTGGGTCTTGGTCCTTGGCCCTTCGCCGAGTTCACCGCCATGGTCTTGGTCTTTTCCCTCAGACTCAGAGACGCAAGGCGTGGCTTTTGCGTTGTGGAATCCACTCTCGAATCGAGGGTAAGACCGCGCTCCGTCTCAGACAGTTTGAGTCAAGGGAAGAAGACGAATTCGGGGCTTGGTTCTTGGCTGCGTCGCGGGTCTTGGCGCCACGACAGCAAAACTCTTTCAGATTGTGACCTCAATATTGTTGTAGAAATTATGGAAAACAGAATTTCAAAAGCTGGTTTGCGGCATGGCAGATGCTTTCACTTCCAAAGCTTCTTAAGGATTCAGTCCGCTGAGTTTCAGCGTTCGGCAGCAGACGGACCTGCCGGAGGATAAGTGGGTCCTCGGGCATGCCGTGTCGGCGGGGTGCTATCAGCTCCGGGAAGCTGCTCGCCGTCCCGCCTTGCATGCGATCTATCGGTGGCATAGATCGAATTCGGCCGTCAATGCCTTCGCCCACATACTGAAGTACCGAGCCACCCACACACATTGCGGTACAATTTCAGCCAAGGTGCGTAGATGCGCTTGGCGATAGCGCGCAAACCAGCGTGACTCGGGTGCTCGATTTGATTGAAGCATACTCTGTAGCGCAAGCCAATTCTTTTTTGGAAGGGCGATTGTGCTCCGGAACGACAACAATTGAGGGCGTAGATGGCTCTAAATCTCTCAAACACATGGATTGGTCTCATCCACCAAAACACCACAAACCTACGTCGAGCTGCCGACTTGCCGCCTGCCAAGCGATCCTCTGGATGCAACCCTTCAGTTTAACGATATAGACAGGGGTTGCCGAGTGGTAGCGGAAATACTCGTAATTCGAAGCGTCGACTGAACAATTCGTCGATCCGCGAAATATAGTGGGTTTCACTGGGTCTCACTCCATTCTCTTCCTTTCATTCATGTCTCCCCAGGGGTCTTGTCGGCATGCGCGGGAACGGTTTAGCGGGATGGGAGGATTCATTAACCAGCGTCTAGGCATTCATCACCAACCTGAAGCCCGAGAGGCAGTGCAATCAATGGCCGTCAGGGAGAAGGGAGTGTTATCCGGTCTCTTCAGCTGGACAAGGTGCTTGCACCTCTGCTTGACTCTTCCCCCTCCTCCAAGCATCCCAAGAACGCCTGGAACGGGCCTCTCTAGCGCCAGTCTGCAACTCGAGACATGCACAAACGGTCGGCAGGATTGCTGATCGCCGCTGGTTGCTCATTTTATTCAGGAGCGTGACCAGTGACCTACTTATTAGGCGCCTACAGTCCTGAGTCCAGACAAGCCATCCAATGCATTCACTTCGCTTGGCCCGAACGGTGACACCCCACCCCAAGCTTGCTTCGCCTCCCATACTAATCTTATCGTCACGAACTGGGCAAAATGTACGCGTTTATCGGTAGAAAAAGGGGGGAGCGCTTGGCGAGGTACACTTTTATGTGCATCGACCCTTAGAAGCTGGCGTAACCCCCTTTCTCGAGCAGCAGCGCGGCTCCCGCCCCAGCTCTGTCTCGAATCTTGAATCTCTCGATGTCTCTTGAACTCGTGCTTCGATCCTAATCAGCGACGTGACGTCGCGTTTGTTTGGTTTGAGTTGAATTGAAACCCCTCGTCGCTCTCTTTGGACTACGTCCGTCCGCTCTTTGAATTGCATCTTTTTCCGGCTTTGCATTTTTGTGCCAGCACCTTCTTTGCCTTATGCTTGCTCCCACGCTCCTTTGAACCTCCCCTAGCCGGCCGACTGTCCTGCGCTGCGTCACGGCTTAATATCGTGAGTTGAGGCTCTCGACGTCGTCTTTTCACGACGAGCTAACCCAATTGGCCCGACCAGAGTCGAAGCACTCATCGACGACAAACCCCACGAGCAGCCCAACATGCGATTCTCACGACTAGCACCATTACTCACCTACATCTCCCTCGCCGCCCTACTACCCACCGTCTTCGCCGAAAGAATCCTCCAGTCCCTCTCCCTAAACAGCTGCCAGAAAGACTCCGACTTCTCCGCCTCGCTGTTCAACGTCGTCGTATCCGCCGACAACGGAACCGTTCTTTGTAATGTCGCCGCCGTCGTCTCCGTCGAGGGCAAGGCCGTCTTCGACGTCGCCCTCCGCATTTACGGATACCAATACCTCCGCAAGACCATCAACCCGTGCGAGATGAACCTGCAAGGCCTGTGTCCGATGAAGCCGGGCAAGATCAACATGGAGTTCTCCTTCGAGATTGGCGACGAGCTCAAACAGGTGCCCGGAATCGCGTACACCATCCCCGATCTCGACGCTACCATCCGCGCCCTCATCAACATGACCGACACCGATACGACCGTCGCTTGTATCGAAGCCGACTTCTCCAACGGTAAGACGGTCAACCTCAGCGGCGTCAAGTGGGCCACCGCCATCATCGCGGGAATGGGCCTCCTGTCTGCCGGTATCGTCTCAGCAAAGGGCCATACCGACGCCGCGGCGCATCTGGCCGCGAACGCCCTGTCGTTGTTTGGCTATTTCCAAGCCCAGGCCTTCGTCGGCCTGACCGGCGTCGACATGCCGCCCATCGTGCAGGCCTGGACGCAGAACTTCCAGTGGTCGATGGGAATCGTGCGGATCGGCTTCATCCAGGACCTGGCGACGTGGTACCAGCGCGCCACCGGAGGCGAGGCCGCGGATCTGCTCACCGGTATGAAGAACTACTCAGTCCAGGTCTCCAAGCGATCCCTCGACGTCATGAACACCTACGGCGGACCTGTCAAACGCGCGGTCTCGGCGATCGCGAAGCGCTCCAACATCAAGCTCGACAACGGCTCGTACATCGTTTACGGAATCCAGCGCGTGGCGTTCAAGGCCAAGATCGAAACCACGAACCTCTTCCTCACGGGTCTCATCATCTACATGGTCTTCGTCGGCTTTACCATCGGCTGCGTCGCGGCGTTCAAGGGCGGACTCGAAATCGCCGCCAAGAACGGCTGGACCAAGGCGGACCGTTACATCGAGTTCCGCCGCGACTGGAAGATCACCCTCAAGGGCATCCTCTTCCGTCTCAACCTCATCGGATTCCCGCAGATTGCTGTTCTGTGCCTGTGGGAGTTTGTGCAGCACGACTCGCCCGCCATCGTGGTCCTTGCCGTTTTCTTCTTCTTCGGCACCCTCTTCACCCTCGTCTGGGCGTCATGGAAGGTCATTTGCATCGCAAGACAATCGATCATCACCCACCAGAACCCCGCGCACGTTCTGTTCTCGAACCCGAACATCATCAACAAGTGGGGCTTCCTGTACGTCCAGTACCGCGCCTCGGCATACTACTTCGTTATCCCTTTCATCGCCTACATCTTCGTCAAGGCGGCTGTGATCGCCTTCGGCCAGGGCACAGGTGCCGCGCAAGCGATCGCCCTGATTATCACCGAGGCCGCCGCCCTGATCGCCTTCAGCGTCCTGAAGCCGTTCATGGACAAGAGCACCAACTCGTTCAACATCTCCATTGCGGCCATCAACTTCATCAACGCCATCTTCCTCCTCATTTTCACCAACGTCTTCGACACCCCCGGCCTCGTGATCGGCGTCGTCGGTGTGATTCTCTTCATCGTCAACGTCATCTTTTCCCTCGTCCTCTTGCTCATGGTCCTGATCTCGAGTGTCCTGGTTTTCTGGCGCACCAAGGGCAAGCCGATCGAGCCTAGCCAGCTTCACGACCCGAACGTGCTTGCGAAGCGCGAAGGCACGGAGAACAAGTCCCTGCTCGACCTCGATGAAGACGACAAGCCGCTGTACAGGCGGGAGTCGGTGAGGTCGTTGTACGGAGGAGAGAAGGCGATGGAGGATGGGAGGAGTACGCCCAAGGAAGGGGCTGATAGCCATGAGATGTCATATCTGCCATCACCAACAACACGGCCTGCAGTCAGTCCTGCAATGCCCTTGTTCCCTGCCGACCCATCGCTACGCCCACGTACCCCGAATACACCGCGGTCGCCGGCTGGCAATGACCCCCCACAAAGTCCATTCGCGACAATGGATGAGTTTAGGTCGAAACACAACAACAGGTGAGTCACTCATGAAAGCCATGATGAGCTGAAGTGGTAGCTAATTATGCGACAGTCCATGGCAGCGCGGCGCTGGGTACGACGACTAGATTTGGCGAACACCATCATTTGTATTATTTATCATGCTGGTTCCTTAGAGTTTACGTATAACTATATAAAGAGTAATGTCTCTGAAACTCGGTTATTTCAACTTACTCTCACCAGCCCCGAAATCTTACGTCGTTCAGTTTTAAGAAGGGGTTTTCTGGTGGATTACACTTTTGATCAAGCCACTGGCCCTACTGCACCGGTGTTTGATCATGGTCTTACCGACTGTACAAAGAGCCGTTACAGACTGACTTGAAATGAGATGAATTCAAAAGCTAATCCTCTTAAAACCCTGGCTGCTCAAGTGGAAACCATAACACAAACCTCGCCGCTGGCATCAAGCAAGTTCCGCTTCGACGATACCCTCTCCCATATCGATGCCCCTCCAGATCTTGACAACCTTCAAGCCAGCTTTCTCAACAATGGCGCGCCAATCTCCCTCGGTCTTCTCCGCCGCCGCCATACCTCCCATCATCAGAACGTCCAATGACGTGACTCGTCCCACCGGGTTCCTCTCGTTGATCATGTTCTCATGGATCAGCAGCTTCGAGTACCCCCTCTCCATCGCGTCGGTGATGTTCTTCAGGATCTCGTCGATCTTGAACATGGGCCAGTCGTGCAATATGCCGTGCATGAAATACGCCCTGGCGCCCCTCACAGGTTGCGGAGTGAAGAAGTCGTACTCTTGCATCGCGTAGGCCGGATCCTTCTCAACACCTTTCAGCATCGAAGGTATGTCCTGCAAAACGAGGTCGCTGGCCGCCACTTCAGGGTGCTTCAGGGCGAACTTTTTCAAGTCGTGTCCCTTGCCCCCGCCAACGTCCACAACCACGGCTCGCCCGGGGCGCGCGCCTTGGACGAGAGTCTCGGTGGGGTACACCTTGGGCCAGTCCGTGAGATTGCCCCGCGAGTTGCCTTCCATGGCATCGTTGAAGTCACGGGTCACGTTGGGATGCGTGCCGACAAAGTTGAAGAATATCGAGTCCGGGCCCTGCCAGTACTGAAAGTTGCAGTTTGCGTTGTCTGTTGGATTCTGGTAGCCCGAGTCTTTCAAGAAGTCGGGCAGGGTGCGCATGAGGGGGCTGATGAGTTCATGGTAGAAGGCGCCGTACCACGCACGCAAGCCCTGGTCTGTAGCGAGGGCGGCGGCCCAGGGTGTGCGGGCATACGTGTCGAGATCTGTTTCGATGATGAGATACTGTCCCGCAACGCACCTCATCATACGTCCTGTATTACAAGTCAGTCAGGGGGGGTAGACTGCGATAGCGGTGTCTTGGGTGGACCGACTGATCAGAGTCTCGTCTGTGCCCGTGAGTTTTGCCAGCTTCGTACAGGTGATGGGCTCGCCGCCCGCTTCAGCCCACTTCTCGAATATGCCGAGGTCGATGAGGGTTTTGATCGCTGCGTTGCCGGCGCTACGAGTTATGACGTGGTCCCATGCGATGTCGTACGGGGTTTGCAGCCGTCGAAGGGCATTGTGTAGGGCATCCCTCACACGGATGCGGTCGGCCCCATTTTCGAATAACGGGGTATCGATGTCATTGAGACTGGTGATAATGGAGTCTGCTTCGGACATGACTGCTTTTGAGAATCAATGCTCCAGGGACGAGGCGAAAGAAAGAAGATCCCAAGGGCAACAAGAGCGAAGAGCTGGTATTTAACAGCGCCGTAACTTTCAAGTTGGCTATGGGGTCACACCAGCGAGCGCAGCCTTCAGCAGCTCTTCCGAGATAATGAATACCCTTCCTCCAACAATAGATGCGTCTCAAAGGCACAGTAGTCAAGGAAACTCCGTGAAGATACCAAATACGGTCGCGTGGGTCAGAATCATGGACGACGATTCGCCCGTGGCATAAGCCAAGCAAACTAGACCGCATGGACACCCTTGCACTGTCCCATGTTTGATATCTGTTGGTCCTGTTGGAGGCTCTTGGTCCTGCCAACTACAGCAACGTTGTTTGCTTCCCAGATCCATGCTGGAGTCTCGTGTATGGTGTGCCTCCTCACCACGGACACCGTGATATGTGTTTGCTTTGTGACCTCTTCAGACGCGGGCGAGGATTCCGAGGGATGTTTGCCCTGCATCCACATCTAATCCTGACTTTAGCGCCAACAGAGTCGACAGAGATACATTGATAGCTGGGGTTGCCAGCCATCCAGACCAAGCTGAGGTAGGCCTCGTCGTTTGCTAGACGAAGCTGTTGGAAGTTGGGATCTCAGCACGGAAAGGAGATCGTGGGGACGAAAGGCTAGGGCTTGTCAACAGACCTCCCTGTGCTGAGTTATTGGCTACAGCCACGTATGCGGGTGCGTCACTCGTGCCTCGAATCGTCGGTCACACTCACACACCCGGCCTTATCCGACGAGTCTTGGCCTCCGCTTGTTTGTGTTCGCAATCATAAACAACTCATGTTCAACAAAACCAGTCCACAAAACCACGACCAGATCTAGCAGCTCGTCTTTACTGCGGATTTAGAATGATCGACAACTACCATGTCAACGAAATTTGGCAAACGTGACACCCGCCCCCTTCGGATAAAGCCCCTTCGGATAAAGCACCAACAATCGGAATCGCTACTCGTCATCAATTCTAGCAATTGCTCTGCGTTATTAGAACGTTGTTTTCGATCATCCAACTAGCATCAGAACAGTACTGCCACGAGTGGTCGGTGGGTACTTTTCCCACAAGTCACATCGCACGTCGGACTTCAATCCTTTTTCCTGATCAGCACGGGAGCTGCCATGTAAATCCGATAGGCCAGACTTCAGCCCCTGCATGGCTTTGGGACTTTTGAACTTTCTCACGTCTTGATAGGAGAGAGAACTTATTTTCACTGTCACCCCACATAACATTTCATGCGTCTTGTGAAGCCGGCCGAAAGCCAACGTCTCTTCAACAGTCGTGTCGTTCGTACTTTACACATCGAAGCCATGAGCAAGTGCAGCAACTGCGACACCGGCCTTCCCCGGCGTCACAACCCGCTTCTCTGCGACGGTTGCCAGGAACGGGACGATCTGCAGCATGTGACCGCATGCCCCGAGAAACAAGACGTATTCGCCCACCTCAACCCGGTACTTTTCAGACAGAAGCACAACCCAGACTGGCCGCCGAAGCGGAAAAGTAACTATTCGCACCCGGGAGAGCTCACGTACCGAACGATAGATGACTTCACTAACAGCAAAACCTGCATGATCTGCAAGGCTGTCAAAAATTTGCTCTCCAAGCCTATGAAGTTTATTCAAGGATGAATACCGCCGTCAAAGCATCTGTCTGGAAGCCATTTGTGCGTGATCCCGGTAACGAACACAGAGACACGTCGGAAGAAATGGCCATTCAGCGCGGAATGCTGCCGAAAACTCAGAAGTGCGTGCTTGCAATGTTCTTGGCCTCGACCCCTCAGGGACAAGATGAGGGCACTTTTACGCCTCTAATCTTACTTCTTGCTCTACCTCATGAGAAATGGTGTCACGAGCTGTCGATTGTCTCAATTTGGGAGAGAAGCTTAATCAACTACGAAGAAGTCAACCAATGGCTTGAACGTTGTGTCGACGACCACGGTTCTGAATGCAACGAGCTGCAGCTTCGGCGAGACAGCGTGGAAAGTCTGGAGAAACCGGGCGGGTTTGGACCGTGACTTGCTTCCGGAAGTTCTGCTCGATGCCATCCATCTCTGCGCAGAGCTGGGACAGCGATATATCTGGATTGGCAGGTTATGCAACGTACAACATGACATGAACACAAAGCCCGAGCAACTAGATGCGATGGGCGTCATATACCATTGCGCTTTCCTCGCCATTGTTGCGTCGGCGACGGTGTCACCCAAGGTCTACCGGGAGTCTCTTGCCGACCCAGGCCTACAAGCTATGTGAACTGGTCGTGGGACCTGGCATCGGGACACACTCCGATGGGTCTCGCTCGTGCGCCTTGGATCGAGCGTGCGGTGGATGCCTCGAAGTGGAACAACAGGGCATGGACGTTCCAAGAACGATTTCTATCCCGAAGGCGCATTCTCTTCCACGAAAGACAGGTTTATGGGAGATGCTGCAAAGAAAAATGATGTGACAACTCGAAAACGAGGTGGGATCATAGCAGAACGCGCCGAGTTTGGAAGACGGGGGATTGCGCAGATTCCTCGAGATAGAGGCAGATGACGGGTTCGCAGCGTGGGCTAGGCCTCTGCGAAACTATTCCCTTCGATTACTCACGTTCGCGGATGACGTTCTATGCGTTTGCGGGTATCGAGGCCGTCACCAAGAGCCAGCTCAAACCCGATCTGATTGGCGGGCATACCGAGAAATTCTTTTTGGAGTCTTTGATGTGGATCATAAACGGCTTTGGAGGCAAGAAACGCAACGCGGCCGGGATCCTGAGCTGGAGCTGGGCTCGTTGGAGGGAGGCGTGAATTGGGTTGAAGATTGGTATTGCGGAGTAAGCTCCGGCGTGAAAGCAGCATCGTGGAATTTCACATCTCTGATCAACAATCTGTACTTCAACGTATTGTCCAGAGAGATCTACCGCTTAGTCGCGTCAGACACGAATGCCGATACTGGGCTCTTACTGGCAGCCCAGATCCCCAATGCGTTGGTTTTCAACACCTCAGTTTCACGCCTATACGTAAGACCATACGGGGTAAAATTGTTCGTGATTCCGCCGAGAAGATATCGAACAAAGTGTTACATCATCGACAAGAACGGCGCGGCCGTAGGATCTACCATGAGAATGCATCCATCGATGGTGCGGTAGATTTTTGAGCCGGAAAAGGAGTACTCGGTTGCGGTTTTGGGCGAGTCAACAGCCACGAGAGAGATTGGACAGAAAGGGGAGCCCGAAAACCCACCAGTCTGTCAATGGTATAAATGGTTGCTACTCGTCATGATCGGGGACGAAGAAGAGAGGGGAGTGTTCCGACGTGTGGCTCTCGGGTATGTTTATCCCAGCGCCTGGATGAAAACGCAGCCTGAGTGGAGGACTGTAGTGAGGGATTAGACTACGTCACCGTCTTGTGCTACTGCAAAGTGTTTTGAAAAGGGAACTTGAAGGTCAAACGTGAATTTCGCTTCTCAACATAATAACCTCGGAGGTCCCGAGCCTGAGTTCCTTGCGGTCCGGGACTTTCGTCCACTTATCCGGGGCTACCCCGGCGCCGCTCCACAGCTATCAAACTCGTCGGCATCCGATTTGACCGGTTCTATTGGATTGCTTTTGACCGTTGAATATGTGAAAAGACGTATCCACTTGTTGTTGATGCCAGACTGTTAGTTTCGATCCAGGTCATGATGTGGGATGGCCCAGGCTTGACCTATGTCTCATGACACCTCTCAGGACAGTATCGAAACTCGACATTGATATAACTCGTTTGTGATTTTCCCTGCCGGTGTATCGATCTCAGCGTACATGAGCCGAGGTTCCGTTGAGATCGCTCCCCCTTCGAGTGCGGAATCTCACGTTATTAGCAACGGAACTCTGACCCAGAGAACAAGCAGCAATACCGAGCTGTGTGTAGCTCGCAACTGTTGAGGTGACGAAAAGCTTATTTAACGCGTAGACCCGTTGAAAACTTCAAGTCGACTATCCGACCTTGACCTTGACCTTGACCTAGATGATATCACGGGTTGTCAAATGACCTGCGGGAATGACAAGACATAGTGGAACAAATAAAACGCTGATCGCGAAGGAGTCGCCAGTAGTTCGGATCATGAAGACCATTGAGTCATGGACGCCACGGGGCTGCTCAAGTTGGAACCATGGACACTAATCCGCTGTGATCGTCATTGATAACAAAGTAACGCAAGGACCATTATTACCACATCAAGTAAGACTAAGGTTTGGGGGTACACATCCTTACCAGATTACAATATTCATCATCTATGGGTATCCGCTCAACTAGCATTGACAATTTGACATATTACACACGTGGGCACACATCTCCCCACACCGCTTTGTCCTCTCTTACAAAGCCAGGATCCAGTCTCTCAGGACCTTCTGAATCTCGAAGCTGTTCTTCTCCATGAAGAACATGTGGCCGTTGCCGTGGAGCCCGGCCTCACCAAGCTTGAGGTGCGTTGCCTTGCTGCAACCGGCCTGCTGCAGATACCCCACGGTGCAGTGGTCGTAGGGAGCGTGGTAGGAGGCTTCGGAAGTGACCAGGAGAATGGGCTTGCTTGCGAGGTTGACGAGCTGACGGGGAGCGGGCTCCTCAGCCTGCAGGACGCACTGGACGTAGTTCTCGCCCTTGGCGGCTGTTGAGAAACGTCCTATAGGGCCACATTTATAGTTACTGAAGAGCTTGATCTATTATAACGAGAGTAGCTATAACGTAGTCGCTTATAACTACGGTTAGAGGAACAACCCCGGAATAAGGTTACTCCGGAGCTAATATTAGTTATATACTATACTAGGAATAGGCGATACTAAAGGTATTATAATATACCCCCCTAGATATAGCTATAGCTAGAAAAGCGCCTAACTATATAGTATCCCTTAAAATACTTAAATATAAAGCGGTATATTAATAAATAACCTATTAATAAGCCTATTAATAAAAGAGATAATAAAGTAAAGTTATTTATATTAGGTATAGGCGAAGCGTAAATAGTCGCGGTTTTCTACCTTTATAACTATTACTATTATTATTATAATACCTTTTATTTATTAACTCTTACTAATAGCAGTAGAATCTATTATCTCTTATTAGCTTAGGTAGGGCGGCTGCTATTATATTAATTCTAAATAAAATAACCTAGCTACCCTCCTACTTTTTTAACTCTTCCCTATATATAATATAATAATTATATATATATCTAACTTTAGTTCTAATAATAACTTTATTACGCGCGCGCGTATATGCTTATAATATATAACAATCTTAAAGCTATTATAATATACTAATATATTTATAAATACCTCCTAAAAAGAAGATTAGTTAGGCTATAGCCCTTAAGAAGGTATATACTACTAAAAGTAAGAGTAAAGCTAGGGGCGGAGGGGTACGCTCTCCTCCCCTAGAGAGTAATAATAAGGTTATATATATATTATTCCTTCTTATTATTAATATATAATATATTAATATATTAAATAGTAAGTAGAAAGAAGTAGAAGCGACTTATAGGGGGTAGTTCTAAGGGTAAGGGTTTATAGCTTAAGAGGCCCTAGGGTTACCCCCCTAAGTAATCTAAGAGGATAGCTCCTAGTAAGTTATAATCCTTTTATTATTATAACTATATATTAGAATATTATTAACCTCGTTATTATTATAATCCTTAAGGAGATAGATAAAGAGGAGGGTACTAGTAAGGGCGGTTTAGAGCTCCCTCTTAGCCCTCCTCCCCCTAGTAGAGGTATAGAGGCGGAGTAAGTACCCCTATTTAATAAGTATTACTTTTAGTACGTTTTAAGCGAGCTCTTAAGCTTATTAGATAGAAAGTGCTCGCTTAGTATAGTAAGTAAGTATAACTACTATTATAAGGATAAGGTACCTTATTAATAGATAAGCACCCCTATTACTATTATAGCCTATTAATATACTAAAGCTAAGACTTTAGATAACCTAGTAGTTAGAAAGGTAAGGTTCTATATATGCTTCGTTTCTATAATTATCTTCTAATATAATATATAGACCCTCGCTCGTTAGAGAGCTATGCTCTATAAGGCTATTACTACCTAGAAGGAGGAGATTAAAGTAGTAAAAAAGGGTAGTAATAGTAAGGGTTTAGGTAGGGCTTTTATAGTAATAAGTAGTTCTAGTATATATAGTATTATCGCTCTATCTCCCGCCCTAGTTCTATTTAGAACCCTAGCGGTTAGCGCGGGTATACCTATACCTCGTCCGCCTATTAGTAATATAGCTACTATAGTACGCTATATAGTTAATAGTCTTATTAGTATATATTTACTAGAGGTATTACTACCTTTATATAATATCCTAATAGATTAGTATAAGTAAATCCTCTAAGGTTAGATAGTAGAAAATTAGCGTTTTAGGGTAGCCCTTTAGGGTATATTATATTCTTTTACTCCTATAGGAGCGACTTTAGGCTCTCTAGCTAGTAAGCTATAAATTAATTAAAAATTAGGCGCTACTAGCCCTCCTATACTTATCTAGAGCGTCCCTTATTTATTATAATTATTCTTTATATATCCTTTAGATTAAGGAGTAAATAGAACTTTTTAAATTTCTTATAATTAAGAACCTTAATAAGACTATTAGCTAGTATATTATTTATTAATATATATACTATACTAAACGATCCTCTAGTATATTCTTATTATAGCTATATATTCTAAATATTAATATACTATAGCTTAGTTAAGATCTATTCCT
>JAVHLU010000809.1:0-45637 GCA_036785755.1 Colletotrichum ledebouriae | reverse complement strand
AATACTTTTATAGTTATTATTTTATATTTTATAGTTATTAAAGTATTATTAAAGAGATATTATATAGGTATATAACTATATATACTATAGTTATTTATTAAGGTTTATATAACCCTTATAAGATTATCATAGAATTTTTCAAGATATACCTTCGGTATTCTTACACTATCTAATATAATTAATTTAACTAATAGTAATATAATACTATAATATTCTATCTAACTATAGAATAATAACTATATTATAATATATAATTACGCTACTTAAGCCTATAATAATAATACTATACTTAACTAGACGAGAGGACTTACCCTAATTTAACTAATAATAATAGAAATTATCTCTATCTACTAATATAATATAATATATATAATAACTCCTTAATGCATATTAGAATAGATAACTTAATAGTTTTTATAAATAAAAATAAAAATAAAACTATATATAATAAAGTAACTTTTATACTTTGATTCTATATCCTAAGTTTATATAAATATTTATTTTTTTATAACTAATAAATGATATACTAATATAATAAAATTTTAAAATAAGAGGATAAAGTTTTAAAGTTTATAATAATAGTTTTATAATAGATTTACTCTTTTTAGTCTTATAGTATTAAGGATAATATATTTTTTCTTATTTTTAAGCAGGTAGATCACTATATAACGCTATATACCTTCCTTATATAAAGAAGTCTCTGATAGGTAGACTAGAGAATATAAGAACTTGCATAATACATGACCCGACCCCACCTGTGGTAGCAGCAATTGCTCGAGGTGGGTCCTGACAGGCGCACCAATAAGACCAATCAACCCGCAGCTTCTGACGACATGTTTCCCTTCCAAGTTGTTTCTCCATTCCCCAACTTGCGAACCCCGGCTTCTCAGCTCCTGCAACGTCGTCATCGGCTCTGGTCCGCCCAATCCCCGAACTCGTGCCTCGATTTTCTCTCGCCATTGTTGGACCGGATTGGCTCCCATAAGGTACATAAGGGACTTTTTGACTTCCACTTGCCGTCCGTTCCTGAACAGCCGTCCAACTAGCCATCCATCCAACCTCGCCAATTGATCCCCGCTCCGTCGCCTTGGAGAGGGAGAGGGTGTCATCGCGCCTTCCCATCTTGCTCTCTCCGTCCAACCTCCCAAGCCTTGCCTTTGCTCTGGAGCTGGCTCCCTGCGCGGCGAGAGAGAGAGAGAGAGAGAGAGAGAGAGAGAGAGAGAGAGCACAGTAAGGTAGCGGCCGCATTCGATCTCTCGCATTCCAAGCTTCAGCAGAACGCCTGTCTGCTCTTACTCCGCGCGCCATATACGTCCTAATCCCGGCTTCCTGCATTTCGGTTCGACCCACAAAAGGTGCCGTTGTCATCGCGAGCTACGACAGCTTCTCACGCTACGCGCGCCTTAGCTCGCAGCTTGCAAAGCTTACCCTTGTTCTTTCTTTTTCTCTCCCGGCTGGACCTGGACCTAGACCGACAAGCGAAAGGATTCCACCACATGTTCGTCTAGACGCTCCAGTCACATCATGCCGTCACAGCCAGCTCATTGATCGTCCCCTGTAACTGCCGCTTCTCGCTGCTTGCTTCCCTATCACCCAACACCCCGACCGGATCATGTGGAGCTGGTTCTCTGCACTCCGCAATCCAGGTCCGGATGATCGAGTTGTCCCACCTCTGCTGCCATGTGCAGTTCTCCGCTGGCCTCTCGCTTGCGCATGCGTGGGGGGAAGGGGGATGTGCCCTTGGAATATAAGCTTCGCCTTCACCCCATCTTCTCCTCGCCCAAAGCTTGTCGCCCGTCCTCCCGCCACCGTCGTCTGTTTTGGCCTTCATTGTTTTGCGCTGCAGTCCTTTGCTACCTAGTCTGGTCAACCACCACCGTAAGCACCGCTACAATGCGCTCGTCTCTCCTCTCTGCCGCCGGCGGAGCTGCTTTGCTTCTCCCAGCCGTGACCGCTCAGTTCGTTGGCGGATCCGGAGGCAATACTTCCACTATGAAGCCGAGCCCGGATGAGAACGGCAAGTACTGGATTTTCAGCGACCACCTCAAGGCATCCTTCATCCCGTACGGCGCATCAATCTCGAACTTGATCATCAATGACAAGTACGGCATTCCGCGTGACGTTGTTGGAGGTTTCGATAATGCCAGCTACTATGAGGTTGACCGCCAACACCCTCACTTTGGTGGTGTTCCCGGCCGCTACGCCAACCGTATCAAGAACTCAACGTTCGAGATTGACGGTGTGGAGTATAAGGTCGACGCGAACGACAATGGCGGCCTGGACACATTACACGGCGGTTCCGATGGCTGGGACTACCGCAACTTCACTATCGTCTCTCACACGAACAGCAGTATCACCTTTTCCTTCACGGACCCCGACGGAAAGGAAGGCTTCCCGGGCGAGGTCGTCTCCCTCATTACCTATACCGTGACAGGCTGGAACTGGGACTTCAAGATGATTGCCATCCCCACCACCAAGAAGACTCCCATCATGCTAAGCAGCCACACCTACTGGAACTTGGACGGCTTCGCCAACAATGAAACCAATACAGCTCTCAACCACACTCTCCACATGCCTTACAACGGCCAGAGAGTCGGTGTTGACAATATCCTGATTCCGACGGGTGAAATCTTGGCCAACGAGAAGGGCTCCGTCAACGACTTCTGGAGCGCCCCCAAGCAGATTGGTGCCGACTTCGGCAAGAAAGAGCTTGAGAATAACTGCGGCTACAACTGCATCGGTTATGGTAAGTCGACCCACCCAACTCACTACAGGTGCAAAGCTAACCAGGGCAGACAACTGCTGGATTGTCAACCGCAACGACCTCGGACCCTACAACTGGCGAACAGAGGGTTACGTTGCCCGCCTCCAATCCGCCTGGTCAGGTATCCAGCTCGACGTCTTCTCCGACCAAGAAGCCTTCCAGATGTACAGCTGCAACCAGCAGAACGGCTCCATGGCCCTCAAGCAGTCACAGGGTCTTTTCGACAATGCCGACTTCCCCCGCGTCATTCCCAGATACGGTTGCGTTGTTCTCGAGGTCCAGGACTGGATCGACGGCATCAACAACCCCGCTTGGGGCCGCACTAAGAAGCAGATCTACGAGCCCGGTGGTGACCCATACGTCCTTGAGGCCAGCTACCGCTTTAGCATCAACTCAAAGAATTGACTCTTAGAGCGTCTGTATGAGTGATGTGGTATGGAAGAGACGAGGAAGATGAAAAATATTACATTTCAACATTATAATTTTAATGGTACCAGGTGTTAAATACTTTGTCTACATAACAAATTAATGATGAAGCGTATCAAACTCAACTATCCCGTTGGCTACGTTGAAAAATTGTCTTTCAGCAGGTTCAATCTTGCTACGAAGCTGTGAGATACCGATGAGTAAAGCTCAGAGGGAAAAATTGGCCAAAGAATTTGCTTGGACGAAGAATGCGCCATTGAGACGCTCATGCTCACGTCGTGTCGAAGTCACCGTACAGGCTCGCTGTAACCGTTCATAGTCTGTTCAGTGACCCTCGATAATGACCTGGAGAGAGTAATTGGATATGTTACCACGCCTCTGTGACTTTACTGAATCTCATGCCACAAACGCTTAGGGCTCGATCTCTATTAAGTCGCCTTTCAGCGCTTGTATAACCCCAATGAGGAAACCCGAAGGCAATCAGAACAGCATGCAATGGTCCGATCCACCCCGGACCTGGAAACGCGCCAGAAAAGGTATCATCATTACGTGCTCCTGTGAACACTCATGCTTTTCAAATTCCCAAATCCAAGTCCTCTCAACCTTTGATCTTCAACTCTCCAGGCTTCACCCGACCTAAGCCTTCCTTGCCGTAGTAATCCATAGGGTACACCCCCTTGCCCCAGTCATCTCTAACCTCGAGCGCAATAAGCGCCTCGTATGGCGTCAACAACGGTCGCGGAAACGCATACCCCCAATCGATACTCAACCTCGGACACGCGACCTGCACCCAGCACTCCACGTCCGCCATCATCGCCAACTTGCCCGGGAAGATCTCGCTGAGGAGCAAATTGACCCACGGGACGCCGCGCTCTTTCAGCCTCTTCTCAATCAGCCCCATTGTGTTCGGGTTGCCCTGCCGGCCCAGCGACCCGAGGACCAGCCCCCACTTCTTGGCCGTCTTGGCCGTCCGGATCGCCGTCCGCCGCAGGTCCTGCATCTCGTCGTGCCCGTACGTCTCGTGCGTCAGCTTCCGCGAGTAGGGGTCGTACCGATACGCGGGGATCTGCGGGTTGTGGATCATGATGCTCTCGAGGTGGAAGCGGCCGTCGCCCAGGTAGAGGATCAGGTCGACCTGGTCCTCCTCCTCGTTAAGGCGCGGGCTCGTGCAACCCAGGATCTCGCCCTTGCTCAGGGGCGCGATCTGCGGGACGATGACGTTGAAACCGGCCTTTTCGAGGGTGCCGCGGACGCCGTGGATGGTGGCGTTGAACTGGATGGTGCCGACGACGGCGATGGTCTTGCCCGAGGCGAAGTTGCGCTCTAGTGAGGCGAGGAGGTGCGTAGCGTCGATGCTGATGTCGACGAAGACGTAGAGCGTCTTGATCTTTGTCACGTCGACGGGGATCAGGCAGCTGTGGGCGTAGTGGACGAGCAGGTCGCAGCCGAGGGCGCGTGCCGTGTAGTCGTCGATGCAGCAGGCGCCGTAGGTGACGTCGCCCATGATGAGCGTCTCGATGCCAGGGCAGAACTCGGTGAGGATGTCGGAGATCGTCGTGGCAAAGAGCAGGAGGCCCTCGGGCATTTGAAGGGCCACCTTTTTGGCGCCCGAGGAGCGGATGCGGTGGATCGTCTTGGGGATTTCAAAGGAGTAGTTTGAGGGCAGGATGGAGATTGCGGATTTGAGAGCTGGGTCGTTGAGGATCTCGGGTGGTACTTGGTTCAGGAGACGCGGACCACGTCGTGGTTTTGCGACTATGAACTTTGTGTGAGGGAGAGAGGAGACGGTGCGGCAAGTGAGCGGCGGAAAGAGATCTCTCACCTTGGATGGACTTGCTGTCCTCTATGGATTCGTTGGATCCTCCATTCTTGGCCGCGGCCTCTGCTGCCGTCCTTCTACCTACGAAGCGCTTCTTGGGTTGTTTCAGCGCCGGCTGAGCCGCTGCCTCTTCTTCACGATGGAAGGCCTCGACGTCGGCGGCGATGCCGAGGTCGGTTTGCGCCCGGTCCTCCTCCATCGGTGCGACACTGGTCGGGGTCTTTATCTGTGAGGGAAAAGTGAGGTTTTTGGGGTCTTGCGCTCTGTTTCTGTTTAATAATTTTCAAGCTGTCTCTCACAACGTAAATCTATACTCAGTCGAGTGGTGGGGTTTTGAAAGAGAGAGTGACTGAATTGCCCCGCGATTCTCTGTCCCGCTACCTGAATTTGTCGCGGGGCAAATGGGCTGATAAGATGGCTGACTAAACAGTTTTATGCATTTAGCGAGGGGCATACATACAAAGTATTCACTATGATAGGTAGGTACCATAAGATGGCAAGAAACTCACTTGCATTGCAGTGACTACTACGTGGGCAAGCAAGTTTCTTCCCATCTTATGGTACCTACCTATCATAGTGGTGTCGTCACAGGTTATGAGCCCAGCTTACGCCTAAGCTGCGGTTATGTGTGCGCCTTGCCAGGACGGGTGGGAGACTCCGACACCACCCTACCACCACGAGGGCTCTCGGCCCTGGTACTGTCCCGCGGCGGCAGTACGAAGCCTAGAGGGTTCACGAGAGAGCCTGCTAGCGAGATTTGTTGCATGATGCGACAATAGGGCCCCCCTAAGAGAGAAGGCTTTATGATGAAGTCTTAAGGGGATTTGGATCCAGCGAATGAGGGCCTCCGACGTCAGGGAGGGCCCTACGCGCGCGCGCATACGCAGGAGGGATCCCGTTGATGTAGGATGGTCGTGACACCCCCTTAGGTTAGGGTGTATTCAGACGCATACTACGGCCGGTGTTTAAGGATTACCCAATTAAGAGGTCACGATAACTTCAGGGGTAGAGCACTGAGGTTTTGAGGGAGTAATAAGGCGGGCTATATTAAATAATATACCGGATGCATCCATATGTCGTAACAGCAGGTAAGTCACGCCTGCAGTGCTCAAGGATGGGGAACATCGCAGTGAAATATAGTTGAGCCGCAAGTTAAAAAGTACCCCTTCACTGCATTTTAAGCCAACTCAAAAAGGCTGCAGGCAGAACTCATGAAATGGGAGAGCTTGGATAACGAATCATTTCGACCAATTGGTGTCGCTGTCGGAAGCACCTTCACTGCAATTCTAACAACATCTCGACGGGACACAAGCGCGCGGCTCGTGATTTGACAATTTCCGACTCTTCGTCTCTACGAATCCAGATTCGTCAGTAAGATAGCTATCGACACCCTTCTCACTCGTACAATCTCTCTAGAATAGCTTCCCACTCTTTCCAGTGTCCGGCCCCCTTCGACTTCTGCAAGGAGGAGCGGTCTAGTTCTTCAACGCCTCGAGCGCTCCATCGAATGCAGGATGCTTGCTGAAATCCTCAAACCAGAGCAGGGCGGCGCCCTGGCCCTCAACGGTGTACGGAACCCAACTGAAGGGGTCGTAAAAGTCCCAAATAGTGATTCCGATGCAGGCTTCGACCTGCACACACGCACCAACGGCCTAATCCGGCCAGAGTCAGCATCATGCACTACTCAAACAATTCAATACAATCAACTCACAGCGTTGTATGCATCCTTCTGCCACTCCAATTTGGTCTCGTTGACAGGGAGCTCGATCATGACGTCCAACTCGGTGTACGCAACCTCGACACCAAGCTCGGCGTAGCTGCGGATGACATTGATCTGCTGGTCCAAGGTCGGGGCGCGGTCCGCGACCAGGTGAGCTTGCATGCCAACACCGTCGATCCTGATACCATCGTCCTGGAGCATCTTGACAATGCGCCTGGCGCCCTCGCTCTTGGCACCGACAGTCTCGAGATTGTAGTCGTTGTAGTATAGTTTCGCCTCCGGATCGGCCGCGGCCGCAGTGCGGAAGGCCAGCTTAATGTAGTCTTCTCCGAGCACGTTGTAAAATACGGACTGTCGCCAGCTTCCGTCCTCTTCGAGCGCCTCGTTGACCACGTCCCAGGCATAGCAGCGACCCTTCCAGTGGCCTGCGACGTTCTCAATGTGTCGGACGATCACCTCGGTGAGCTCCTCGGGCGTCCACTCGGTGGTCTCAACCCAGGGCGCCAATTGGCTGTGCCAGACAAGGGCGTGGCAGCGGAGGAGTTGGCCGTTCTCCTCGGCGATGGAGGAGACGATTTCGCCTTCGGTATAATTGAAGACACCGGGCTCAGGCTCGGTGAATAGCCACTATTTTACGTCTTAGTCTAATTTGGTGCCTTCGGATCTACCTTCTCACCTTTTGGCCATTGGTCGGTGTGGTCTGACCGAACTCGTTGGTGTCATCCAGGATGGCATCATACTCTGCGTATGACGCCTCCAAGCCAGCTCGCTCACGTTGTCCGGGGGAGTCGGTAGCTGCACCGAAGTAAAGCAGACCGGCCTTCTTCGCGTATCAGTGGAGTTGAGCGGACGCCAACGGCAGTGTCGCCGCCAACGCAGGCACGGCGAGAGATTGAAAACGCATTATGGCCGTTGACTCCGAGGCAGAAGAATACACAGTCGACTGAGAGAACCTGTCTCAAGAGATCGAGATCGGGAAGGTGAAGAGAAGTAGAATCAGCGGTATCAATCTACAGAGAAGGCAACTCAATTCATATATGCAAGGTCCATTGCGACACCGCTCCCCCCGTCTACCACAAACTCACAGCCGACAGAACGAGACCCATCTCCGCACCATCGAGAATGGCAATGCCAGACTGGCAGCTTTGCTGTGCCGGGTAACGTCCTCCAAGTGAGGAGATCCTGGTCTGGCGTGGTCCGCCGGCATGGGATCAAGACCTGCAAGCCTTTCGTAACATGTTCGTCAGTTGAATGAGGTCAACGAAGGGTCGCTTGGCCCATTCGGGAGTCCGTTCGAGAAGACGGAGGAACACCGTGTTGTGGGCTATTGCTCACATGTCCTAGAAGAAGATCTCATTCCGGTGAGAACCAGATGTCTTCTATCGCTGGTTGACGAGAACTAATAGCGCTGTTACGGGTAGCAGGTGGCAGGGATCGTCACTGGCATGAGCATCTCCATCTCTGGCTGGGGCGAAAGAGCAACCGGTCAATCAGACTGTCTGCGGTTGAATTAGAGTAGCAGACAAGAAATGCACCAGGTATTTATCCGGAGTACCCCTCTTCGGCACCCCCCAGTCCCCTCTTCGGCCGAATAGCCACGTAGGGTAGTCTCCAAATCTCCCCTCACGGTATCCATAGAGATGTGGGGAATCCCTGGCTAAATTCATCGGTGAGATGAACTGGCAAGTCGGTCGTAGGACGGCAATTTACTTGAGGTCCCGAGTAGATCGGTATTATCGCATGGTCCCAATTAACAGTAAACTTGAATCTAAGCTGCATATATATCAAGAGCCACCATGCATAAGTCGCCGTCGCAAGCTTACAAGCTACAGCGTTGGTGACGAAACTTCACATGACATATTCATCATGACCCGAACAAAATTGTTTCCGGACGAGTCTTGCCAGTCCGCTGTCCTCGTCTTTCCAAGCCGCATACTTCTTATCTATGAAAGTTCGCTGCCTGTTTGTCCGTCTCAATAGTCTTAATGAAGGCGGTTGCATGTTTCTTTTTCGCTCTAGGTCTTCGCCAAGTTTCATCCCCGAAGATACCCTTCGGCGAATTCTTGGAAAGAGTCATCGAGCAGGAAACAGAAAGCAGCAGGATCAGTGTCCCTGAGGACGTAAAAAAATGCTTTAGTATGACCGTGCAGCCGAAAAAGCAATATCATCTTCTGTAGTCTCGGGGTTCCTCCAGCTAAATTCTTAAATCTCGTCTCTAGCCCAACTTCCCACTGGACATCGCTGGACTCTCGAAGCTGAAATATCCTTGTGAGATAGGTCCTATCCGCCGAAAAGTCCAACTGCTTAGGTAGGTTTCCCCAGAACTATTGCTAGACTAGTCATACACCGAGACTTCGACAGGAAATGAGACCTCGACGAATTGATTGTTCGCTTGCGACACGTGACGGTGAATGTCTCTGCAAGACACTGGATTCCTTGACCACTATTGCCACTCGAGTCTGGAGAAACAGCTTTTGTGTGAAGGACTGCGTAGTTGGAAGCTATTCACGTACCGCACTGACACAAGCCAAATTGAGGCTTCCAGTTGATGCCTTTCGTAAGCCGCAAGTCTCCGTATTGATGACCGTGACTCGAAGAATTGGTGTTGCTCGAAACCGGGAAGTAGCTCGCAGTGCTCTCAATAAGATCCATATGAAATTTGCGTCTGACTCTGAGCAGCAGGTGTTCCGAAATGCACTCAGGCTCCGGTGGGCCCGCGCAGCCGGATTCCTGATTCGCAAAGGCACTTGTGTCCCATAGAAAGTCTGCGTGCTGGAGGATTTTCAGTGTTTGATCTAACGGCCTTTCGTGGTCTGAGACGCCAACATCTCCTACGAAGTGCTCTCCGTCCCGACAGGCTCAGGCCGTTGCCCAAACATGATCTTGTACTTGACAATCTCCGCAACCTCAAGCTCGTCTTCCGTCTCACCGTCCGCATTAGTCTTTGCCTCGCCCTTGCGGCGGATGATGGCCATCGCCTTGGGCAGCTTCTTGATCTCGCCGCTGAGTCTCTGGTGCTGGCCCACATACATAAACACCCGCTTCATCCAGGCCGTGCTGCCTTCTTCTTGAGTCTCCGGGTGGTAGTCGGGAAAGGTGATCATGCCAATCGGCACTTCTGGCTCAGTCTTGTTGCCTTCATCATCGGCATTGAAAGGCGGTAGGTTGATGGTGCCCTGCATCTCAAGCAGCGCGAGCCCGGACGGCGTCTTAATGGTTTGCGGGAGCGGGTTATCCGGTGACGCAGAGCACTTCTTCGGGGGATAGATCTTGACTGTCGACATGGTGGAAATCTCACACGAACGTCGTTTTGTGCAACTCGTTTTGAGAAACCGTTGCAGCGGCGTCTGATACCTACCCGCCGCTTGACAGACGGGCCGTGAGCAAGTGAGGCCGGGGAATAAGATGGGGACAATGGACCGAGGTACGTACCGGGGATGCTTGGCCCGGACTCCGGAGCACGTGAGGTTGTGGTTAGGTCTGCTCAGACGCAGAATTCGGCCGCGGCCAAACTCCAACCCCCGACATCCACTCGAACCAAGCCGAGCTCTGATTGGACCATCTGGCTTTTGCACTCGCTAGGGCTCGCACAGGATCCCAAAAATTAACTGGGCAATTTTCTGTGTTTTCGAACTTTCACGACCGATCTCACGTACTAACCGCCCAGTGGACAATTTCTTGCACACCCAACGCCGGCAAGATGAAGGTAAGATGCCACCATCGCATACGAAGACAACGGCGAGTCTTTACGACAAATTTACGAATTATCTGATTCGAGGTTGTCGCCGCCGCTGTCATCGCCCGAGTGCAAAATTCCCTGGTGGGGAAAGACTTTGAACGTTGGACGCTGACATTTTGGGTTTCCAGTTGAACATCTCCTACCCTGCCAATGGCAGCCAGAAGCTCATCGAGATCGAGGATGAGCGCAAGCTCCGTGTCTTCATGGAGAAGCGCGTATGTTCTACCCTGTACCGATATACCCTCGACTCCCCGATACCGAAACAAGACACTTCGAAGCAGTTCAACGAAATGCTAACGAGAACACCAACAGATGGGCGCTGAGGTCCCCGGTGACTCCGTCGGCGACGAGTTCAAGGGCTATATCTTCCGCATCACCGGCGGTAACGACAAGCAGGGTTTCCCGATGAAGCAAGGTGTCATGCATCCTACCCGTGTCCGCCTCCTGCTCTCCGACGGCCACTCGTGCTACCGCCCCCGCCGCACCGGCGAGCGCAAGCGCAAGTCCGTCCGCGGCTGCATCGTCGGCATGGACCTGTCCGTCCTGGCCCTCTCCATCGTCAAGCAGGGCGAGGCTGACATCCCCGGCCTGACCGACGTCGTCCACCCCAAGCGCCTCGGCCCCAAGCGCGCCACCAAGATCCGCAAGTTCTTCAGCCTCACCAAGGATGACGATGTATGTGCGCTCCTGTTCTCGCGTCTTCTGGACAGCCACTTCGTCATCGCCTACCGGGTGCTGCGGCGGAGGATCATGCAGACCTAGTAGAGTGTGAGAGACGGGGACCGTGTTTCATCCGTCTACCTTCCCCGACTTGTACCTTTTTCCGCACACCTCTCGACCGGCTCGAATGCTTCGGATGCCCGCGTGAGCTCAAGTTTCGATTTCGGCGAGAGGAAACGGAGAATGCACAAGGCGGGGAGCGTAGGCGGGCATACGTGTCAGGCTTTTTGATATCAACGAAACAAGACTAGCAGTGGCTAATATGGGCAATCTTGCTTCAAAATCCAGGTCCGCAAGTACGTCATCCGTCGCGAGGTCCAGCCCAAGGGCGAGGGCAAGAAGCCTTACACCAAGGCCCCCAAGATCCAGAGACTTGTCACTCCCCAGCGTCTCCAGCACAAGCGCCACCGCATCGCCCTCAAGCGCCGCCAGGCCGAGAAGGTCAAGGACGAGGCCGTAAGTCCATGTCCCGCGATACCACGCAGAGCCCCCCACCCTTTGACTAACACGATCACCTCAGAACGAGTACTCTCAGATACTCGCCAAGCGCGTTGCCGAGCGCAAGGCCGAGAAGGCCGACGCCCGCAAGCGCCGCGCCTCCTCCATGCGCAAGTAAATTGCTCACGGCGGCGTTGGGTCAACCTTACGGAAACAAAAGTAAAGAACCACTCGGGGGTCCTTCTGGTTTTTCTCTTTGCATCGGGCGTGGATAAGACGAACGTTTTAACATAACGAGGTGGGAAAAGAAGAGCTGGGCAAAACATGGAACAGCCAACCCAGTCTTTTTTTTCCTCAAGTCATTACGAATGTAATAGGGCATTCAAAATGGAAATGCATCCTTGACGCGCAAATACCACAGCGTTAAAAGTTTTTGGTGTTTTTATGACATGAAACGATCGATGCCTTTCCCTGGTCCAATCAAAGTCTTTGTGTGGTTTCCGACACTCAATCTCGCTTCATTGTCTGGGATCATGTCTACTCTTCCGAAAGACTCGGAGCGTTTACTGTTTGTTATGGTTTCCTGTGGGTTACCTGATCAACACCATGGCAGCAGGGTTTCGAAGGTACAAATGCTCGCTGCGCTTTTCTGGGCTTCGGCAAAGCAAAGCACTGCTTTTTTGGGCTAAAGCAAGCAAATCTCGCTAAGGTCTCTAATTAGTTAGCTAGTATAGCCCTAAGCCTAACTAGGTAGGGTAGAGGTTAGTAGGAAGGTATAATTAATAATACCTAGGTAGGTATAGGTATATATAAGTAGGTATATAGGTATATATATTAACCCTATAGGTAAAGGGTATATAAGTCGAAATAATATCCTAAAAGATATATTTAACTAATCTATATAGTATAGTAGCTTATACTATAAGCTATAATAGTTAGACCTATCTATAGGTTTAAATCGTAAGAGTAGTAGTAGGTTTTTATACTTTAGTAGTTATATAGGAGGGAAGTTCTATAGTTTTTAGATTTTTTCCTAAGTAGGTAGTCGTCTTAGGCTAGATTAACTTTCCGGTTCCTAATTAGGTATAGGTTATAAGCAATATCATGCTTTTTCCGCCTTTTTCAGCTAATGCAAAAGCACTGCTTTTTTGGGCCAAAGCAGTAAAACTCGGAACCCTGCATGGCAGGACCTTCACAGACTCTATCTCAGTAGAGCGACCCACCAATTGGCGTCTCGTCGAAAATTTCTTGAATACCCCAGTATCACTGCCTGCCCCGTTCCTGTAACGGAGGACTCAGTATCCGTACACTCGTGCCAATGTGGCAGCATGGGGTCTCGACTCGTGAGCCCATCGTATCTGCCCATGCGCTTGCATTATGCGTATTGAAAATGCCGTTTTTGCTCTACCTTGCGTTATGCGAAGTTCATGAGAACCTATTTGTTTTGGTGTAAAGCAGTGGTCATCTGCTATTTGAAAAAACAAACCCATTGCCCTTTTATGCCGTACGCCCCTAGAAATATGAAATGAGACCCTTGGTGATTTTCAACCTGTGTGGCTACTTCGTCCCCCGCCCAGAAACCTCAAGAACGTGCCTACTCCTGCTGCTCCTACACGGGAACGTGGTTGAAGAGGTAGCTGACGGACTCGCCGTTGTGCGTGCGTCGGATGGCCTCGCCCAGGACCTGGCTGATGTCGATGACGCGCAGCTTGGGGCAGCGCTCGATCTTGTCGCCGAGGGGCACGGTGTTGGTGACGACGATGCGGGACAGACAGCTGTTATTTAGCGTCTCGACGGCGTTACCGCTGAGGACGCCGTGGGTGACAATGGCGATGACTTGGGTATACAGTTAGAATCTAGCTGAGCAATGAAACTTATGTTCTATATAGCTTACCTTCACGGGCACCGGCATTGTCAAGAGTTTCAGCAGCCCTGTAATCTGGTTAGCTGAGGATAAGTCGCCAGTATCATGTTATACGAACTTCGCGAGGGTGCCGCAAGTGTCGGCCATGTCGTCCACCAGGATAGCAATCTTGTCCCTGACGTCACCGACGAGAATCATCCGGCCCACGACGTTGGGGCGAGGACGCTCCTTGTGGATGAGGGCGAAGCCGGTCTCGAGTCGATCGGCAATACCGGTGGCTCGCTTGGCACCGCCGGCGTCGGGGCTGACGATGACGGCATCTTCGACGTTCATGTTCGACTTGATCCACTGGAGAACGCTAGGCTCGGCGTAGAGGTTGTCGACGGGAATGTTGAAGAAGCCCTGAATCTGGGAAGCGTGAAGGTCCATCGTGATGACGTGGTTCTGCATATTACAATACGTCAGTCGTTGGTATTGTCTGCTCCTTCCCCGACGCAATACTTACGCATCCCGAAACCTGGAGCATGTTCGCTACTAGCTTCGCGCTGATGGGAGCACGACTCTTATCCTTCTTGTCCTGTCTGGCGTAGGGGAAGCAAGCTGTCTCTGGTCAGCGCTCCCGCATGCGATATTGTTTCCTCGGTGCGACTAACGAATGACGGCGGTAATCCGGCGAGCTGAAGCGGTTCTGCATGCGTGGATCATGATCAAGAGCTCCATCAGGCCGTCATTGACATTGCCGGGCTCGCTCGATTGCAGGATAAAGACATCCTCGTCACGGACGCTCTCTCCAACGGTGACACAGTAAAGACGTCAGCTCAATCACTCAAGCCAATTTGGTCGAGAGATTGCTGGCTAACCTCGTTTCTTGGTTGGAGTAGTTTAGGCTATGACAATCGCCGCGGTCAGTGATTATTCTTGGTAACGTGAAGCTTCTTGTTCTTGGACAGGCGCAAGGAGGATCGCGGTCGTGGAGTAGGAGAATCGCTCACCTCATTGTCTTCGCCAGAGGAATTCCAAGCCTGTCGCGGCGCAAATTTGCAGGTTAGCGGACGCCACTTCGCGACGGGATTTGAAGCTTCAATCCTTCAATAGAAGAAGAGAAAACAAACCGCTGTGCGACTTTCTGGGACAGCCCCCCGTGGGAGCTGCCCTTGAGCAGTTTGATATCGTTCGCCATGTCCCCCATGAGGCCGGTCGTTGTATGACGACGAGGGAAAAAAAAGAAGAAAAGGAAAGAAACCGGAGGGGGGGCGATCGGCCGAGTCCAAACAAAAAGCCTAGGGCTGCAGTACCTGCTGATGTTTGCAGGCTAAGGTCGGTTTCTGGGCGAATCGAAATGCAGCGCGGGGTCACGATGGAGGGGTATGGCTATTGGTCGTCTAACAGTCACACACTGCTTGTCCGAGAGAGTTGTGAGATGCCCTGTAGTGTGCGATAGTCCAAGACACAGGTGAATCTTTTGGAGGCGTAGAAAAAATAGTGTTGTTGCTGTTAATGAGGTAGGATCCAGTGCTTGCTCAACAGTGAACTTTTGCGGCTGTCACTGGAAGAGGTGAGGGAAAAAAAAACCTAGTAGTGCCCCTACAGTCATTGTTCCGCGGTTCCTGAGAGGTCAGTAAGGGACTGTGGAGAAAAGACATGGATGTCCTCGGCTCTTTCTTTACCATCAGTCACCGGCCATTGGCCTGGTCCAGCCAGTGTTGAACAATCACCGTGCACTATCTCCCAAGGTACTTGGAAGTCTTTTGCCTTGATGTAGGATACGTCAATAGAACTAGAGTACACGCTACTGCAGCGGACAGCTTTCAACTATTGCTCATATCTCACAAAAACCGGGCATATTGACGTTGGTCCAGACCCCTAGAAGTAGGCAAGTAGGCACCTTGAGGTGATGTTACCCTTAACCTAAACCAGTCAGGGTTAAAAATATAGGGCCTGCGAAGAGCCAATTTTATCAGTCTCACTTGTCACCATGGCAGCAAATTTCATCTAACGGACGTATTGAGTACTCTACATACTAAGCCGTTAAACCAAGCATCACCAGCCACTGCTCCCAGCGGCCTGCACTCCGCGAGGAAGCAGCCGGTGCCTTGTGTGTCTCCGGCCAACCCAAGGGAAAAATAAGAAGACAGTATCTAGGCCTTGCCTGTCACCTGCTCAAATATGTACATACGGCCCAGTGCTTAATGATGATGCCCTACGCTTAATAACACACTGGTCATCCACTCCATTTACCGTGTCCTGTGTCGCCCGCCCTTCATAATGCAAATGCTCAATCGCAATATCATGGTCTATGTCTGCGCGCTCCCACTTTATGCAAAGCCGAAGTAGTCGCTACCCGCCGTAATGGCTTTGATGACTTGTGCGCGGAGCGTCTCGTAGCTCTCGTATTCGGGAAGATCAAGTTCTGCAATGCTGGGTGAGTTTTCAGGTACATCAACGCTTGCTTGGATGTACTTACGGTTGAAGCATGTGTGAGAGCTAGGAAGGCGCCCTTTGTTGCCGTAGTCGCGGTGGATATTGAAACGATTGATACCGTTCATACCCTCCAGCTCCTTGAAACCGTTGAGAGGCACCTTACTGGTTCCGGTGACGAATTGCAACAGCTTGGCTCGCTCTTCCTTGTCGAACGATCGGACGGCTCTCCAGAACCATTGGATTTGCTGGGATGATGGGTTGTAGTTGTGGTACTCCGTGTTGCTCTTCCAGTCGTCGACATCAATATCTGGCAAACCAGAGATGAGAAGCTCAAGCTCCTGTTCGTTGAAGATGGAGATAAGGTCCGCGGGAATGATTTCGTGGAATCCCTTGAGGAATTCCTCCATTTGATCGCGGACCGAAGAGAGAAGCTTGTGTTCCACCACCAGTCGCACATAGTCGTGCTTGTTCTCCTCAGTGACGGCGATGTCGCGGCCACCAGGACACAGATCTATGGTGCGGGTAACGCCGAATTCGTCGTCCTCAACGGAGAATGTTTCAGTGATGATATCGGTAATATCATTGTCGAGCATCCACACCAGCGACTTGTAGTAGTCGGGGTCAAAAGACTCCATGTCCTTCACAGAGACTGACTTGCCAAGAATGCGCTTATACACGGCGCGGCTGAAGTAACAGTCAAGGACTCGTCCCTCGTAAAGGGCCTTGCCGATCACACGCCCAATAAACTTGAAGAACATCAGATGTTCGTCGTTGATGCCGCTCAAAGAATTGGGGTGGAATGTGGTGCGGTCCGAGGAAACGGGCGTGAAGAGAGCGTAGTTGGCATCGAACATTTGCCTGGAGAGCACCTGGAACCACTCGCGAGTGACGCCTCCAGCATCTACACCCTCCTCGTTGTGAAAGCGGATGTTGAGCTTGCCGTACTTCATCTCGTCGCCAGACTTGAAGTACAGGGACTTGAATGAATCATGGAAGACCTGTTCACGACGAACAGAAAGCTGCAACGGGGGGAATGCGGGTCGCTGGTTGTTATTGGATCGGCTATGAACACTGCGGTTGAAGTAATTCCGCTTGTTGTCGAATTCAAGCACCTTCGGGTTCTTAACAAGGAGGGCGAAAGTTCCGGACATGAGCTTGGGGCTGTTTCTCACCAACTCATTCAGAATGCGTCGATGGTCCTCTGTGAAGGTGAAGAACAGTCCGGCCATGCGGTTCTCTGGAGGCGGGCTAGAGAGCAACATCTCCTTGCTGGACTGGTTTTGAATCTGTGGATCATCGTTCATGGCGGTGTTCTTGCAAACGACCATCAGAGACTCGATGAGAGGTAGCAAGATTGTGGCCACATTGACCATGTTCTCTCTCTGTCGAATGGCGCTGAGGCAGGCGCTCAGTTTCTCCCACATCGTGGAGAAGGTAGAGTTGTGACACAAGGAGGTAACGAGGTCTTGCTTCTCGTTTTTGCTAGCCTCTGCCTCCTCGTCAGCTTTGTCACTCTTTTTCTTACTGTCGAACAAGTGATCCAGAGCAGTGAGAACGCGGAGCAGTTTGTTCTGCTCAGACGCGCCAGGAGAGAATTTGGCAAGAGCGACTCCTTGAATCTCGGTTCCAGAGGTGGCCTTCTCAATGTGGGGGAGGAGCTCGTCGAGATCCGTCACAATGTTTTCGCTGAGAAGGCGAGCCTGACGGACCAATTCTTGACCGAAAGTGGCTTTGGCCCCAGGAATGGCAGACAGGTTCTTGATAGCCGAGATGGTGTTCTGGAAGGTCTTGGAACTGCATTCGCGAGCGACGAAGATCTTGACAACCAGGGTCAGGTTGTGGGGAGGAATGATCGGGACCTGCATTTGTTTAAGGCCCTTCTGGCTGGTCTCCGACTTGTCGTTCGCCTTTGACTTCTCTGGATCGGCACTTGCTGGGGCCGGCAGAGACTCTTTCTTGTCGGTAGTATCGCCCGTCTCTGCGGTTGCGGTCTCACCAGCCTGATTGCTTGCCGGCTGTTCCGTAGCAGTCGAAGCCTCGCCAGTCTCCGCTGCAGTTTCTGCAGCCTTTTTCTTAGCATCTCGAGCGGCCTTCTCCAAAGCTTCCTTGCGTCGTCGTTCCATGGTAGCGAGGGGCACAGTGATTTTGTTGAGCAAGTCCGCCAGGTAGGCCATCACCACTGAGCTCTCCATGACCAAGTCTCTGTCGAGGAGGGTGAGCAGAGAGTTGATCGCATACTTGTGAGCCTTGGAGTCCTTGGTTTTGCCCTTTCGACTGAGTGTGCGTTTGAGGGATGAACCAATTGTCTCGTGCTCCGAGAGAAAGAGCATTGGAATATGCGGATTCTTTGTGGACAGATCCTGCAGTAGGTCCAAGCATTGATGCACAACCATTAAGGGAGAGATTTCCGAGTTGGACTGGTGTTGGCCGGCGGCAGCGCTGAGGGATGTCAGAGTCCGCTTCAGGTTCTGAGGAGTTCTCGGGTCCCCGTCCTTGTCCTTCGGCCTCTTTGCTTTGAGGGACAGCTGGCTGAAGCTGCGCTCCACAGCTTCCATGTCTGTGCTGCCTTCTTGAAGGATCAGCAGGATGGTGCTGATGACCTCGAGGCGGTTTTGTCGATTTTCACAGACGTCGGCCAAGACGCTGAAGAGGTAGTTGCGAATCGAGCCAATCTGAGAGATGAACATTAGACGCAGCAAAGTGGCCACTCCCGCTTTGTCTAGCATTTGCACCACGGTTCTGCGCTGAACCTTGTTCTCGCTGTTCTCTCCAGACTCAGGCTGTGGCGGGCCAGTTCGTCGTGCAGCAATAGGTGGGCTTCTGCCTGTGACAGCAGGATGGGCAGCATGCTGCTGTGCCAACAGTCGGGCTTGGGCAGCCATTTCAGGAGGCAAGTGATCCATAATGTCTTCGCCTTGGTCCATAAGAACTTGCTGGCGCAATTCTGGAGGGAATGTGAGCAATATGCTAGCCGGATCCATATCCACAGCGATCTGGTCTTGTCCTCCAGTAGTTGCTTGACGGCGTTGTTCGTCTCTTTCCCGTCGACGCGCTTCTTGACGCTCTTGTTGAACAATTTCCAGGCGGAGATCCTCCGGGAGCGCGTCTAGGAATTCCTGGAAAACTTCACCCTGCTCGCCAACAGCGTGATCTTCACGAGCTTGTGATCGCCGAGTGCTGACAGTTTGTGCAATGACTTCCTCCCTGAATTCCTCAGGAAGCGCGGCCAGGTACTCGGGATCAATGCCAAGTTCGGTAACGTCCACTTCCTCGCCTCTGATGGTCGTGAGGACACGACTGCTATCAGCGGCCGCGTCATTATCCGCAGAGGGCGCGGAAGGCTGCTGAGTTTCGACGCCCTCCATGGCCTGGGAATCCGAGGCTTGTGGCCGAGTCTCTTGTGCGGATGCTGCCTCACGTTCACCTGCAGCGGCCGCAGCTTCGGCAGCAGCGCGTTCTTGCTCCTCACGTTCTTCGGCTTCCTTCTTTTCACGAGCGGCTTTCTCTTCCGCTTCCTTTGCCGCCTTGGCGCGTCTGGCGCTCTCCTCCAACCTCTTCCGCTCCTCTTCCCGGGCTTGACGAAGCTTCTCCTCTTCGGCTTTGATCTTCTTCTCGAATTCCATCGCCGGGGGAACAAGCTTGGAAAGAATGATGTTGACAAGCTTCTGGGCCTTATCCGCAGAGTGGTTGCCGCCGAAAACCATCCTGGCCTCTTCTTGGTATCGCTCGAAGGTTGATTCAGGATTGAAGCCGACGGCTTGTTGAGGCTCGTGGTAGGTCGTCTCACGGCGGCTGTCTGTCCTGGACTCGCGGGGCGCAACCTGATATTCACGGACTTCTCCACGTCCGTTGTGGGTGATGGAGAGCTGAACGGGACCATGTCCATGGCGCATAGCGGGCAGGGATGCGACGAGGTCGTTGAGGATCGCAATCGGACTAGAAGACAAGGGCACGGTGCCGAAAATCTCAGGGGGCAAACGAAGACCAATCATGCCAGCCCCGGGGGGAGGGCGAGGAGAGGATTCCCGTCCCTGCCCATTCCGACGCAACAAAGGATTGACTCCATCATCAGTGTTGTTCGGGACAGCGTTGGGCCGGTGTCGAGGAGAGAAGTAGCTTCGGAAGTCTCCAAGCGGGTCGCGTCCATTGCCGACCATGAAACCAGGCGGGAACGGGCTACGATGACCATGACGATGACGGTGAGCATTGTGGTGACCTCCGAAGGAGGGCTCAACAACCAAGGTGTCCCAGCCAAGGGCAGAAGGGAGATTAGGAGGGGGATGGTCATGAGGATAATCTTCTTCGTAGATGAGGTCGTCTTCGTCCATATCTTCGTCATCATCCTCGTCATCTAGATATTGTTAGCATGGGCCAGAAGATGTACGCCAGTCATTTTCTCACCATCTTCATCACGTCCGTCATCGATGTAGTGATCTCCAAGATCGTCCATGTCGTCGCCAGGATAGTCTTCTGGGTCCATAACTGCCCGGGCTAGGTTGTCGATAATATCCCCAGGCTCTATGCCGTGCATGTGGGCCTCATCGGCGTCTTGGATTTCGGCTTCGTAGTCGACGTCTTCATCGTCATCTTCCTCTTCCTCATCGGTCTCTTCACTCTCCCAGCCTGATGCTCCATCGTCCTCAATGGGATTGCCGTCCTCGTCGACGATTTCTTCAACGACATCGAGATGATCGTCCATATCCTCCATATCGTCAGAGTCCATTTCATCGTCTTCGCTCATCTCGTCGTCGTCTTCATCCATCTCATCATCGTCGTCATCCATAATGACTTCAACAACGCCCGGCTCTCCGTGAAGACCTTCAATTTGACCCATCTCACCAAGCTCCTCGTCTTCATCGCTGACGCCGTCTTCACCGTCGTCGGAGACGTCTTCGTCGCCGTAGTCGAGCTCGTCACCGTAGTCGTCATCATACATTTCCTCATCATCTTCTGCAATTTTGTTAGCCTTGTTAGCGCTCAGATGTGGCAAAACTTACCCTCTTCATCCTCGGACTCGTCATCGCTTCCGCGAGGCTCGAGCATGCCCAAAGCGGAGTTGCGGTAAAGGTCCGGGGTCTCTTCTCTGTCGTCGTCCATATCTGACATTGATGAAGTAGAAATGATCTCGTCATCCACATTTTCAGGGAGAGAGGCGGAAGGAAGAACATGGGAGCGACTCAGTTCCTTTGCAGTGTCTGTCAAGACACGGAGTACTCTGAGTACGTATTTGATAGCACGCTTCACGCCAGCATGACCCAAATCAACTTCAGCAATCGAGGACGTTAGCTTGTCAAGGTAGCCCTTCTCGTACATCATTCTGCGAAGCTGAGCTTGCGATCGACCCTGAGGGGAATCTAGCGCCCGCTGAGAGGTTGACTCTTTGTCCTTTTCGCCGATGATGTGGTTCATTAATTCGGCGAGGCACTGCATCTTCGGATAGCGGGTGTCAATGGGCTCTTCTGGCGTAGCCGCGCGCTCGTACGCCTTTAGAATTGTGTCTAATACGAACTTGCGGACGAAGAGCAAATCAGGTTCGTCGTCGTACTCGAACCGATCACGATTCTTGTCGACACTCTTTTCCCCAGTTTTAGCCACCAAGGCAGCCAAAACCTGTTGGGCCTGCGCGGACGTTGCAGCCTTCTTCTTGCCAAGGATACTGTCACCGCCATCGCTCAGACTGCCCTGGCAAAGAAGGTCATTGATGAGGTAGTTGAGGACGCTCGATCGAGGCTTGACCGGCGTATTCGTCTGGAGAGGTGCACTCCGCTTGAAGTTGATGAACTCAACCTTGGTCTGGTTGTAGCTCTGGAGGAGTTCCGCCAGGCAGTTGAGCAAGAAACACCGGTAGATGAAGATAGGGTGGTCCTCCGCCTTGAACACTGGTTTCGAGGACTTCTTATCCTTCTCCTTGCCGTCGGCATTATCTTGGTTTTCTACGGACGCGTCCTTGGTTCCGACCTCTGTAGTCGAGGCGCTGGCTGGCGAGGTGCTCTTGCTATCCTTCGCAGGCTGCGTAGCTTCCTTGTCATCGACCTCGCGATAGTTGAGCAATTCGCAAAGGAGGAAGTGGATGATGCCATGAGGGTTCTCAACCACGGGGCGTTTTAGTTCGTTAGCTGGTTTCGGCGCATCTGTCATCTCCTTGTCATCTGTCTCGGTTGACTGCTTGACGTCGTGGATAGACAGATCCTCCGTCCCCTGTACCGCGGGTTCAACGCTAGCGTCCTTGTCTTTGGTAGCGTTGCCTTGGGCTTCAGGCTCCTTGAGTGCCAACTGATGAGCTCGGCTACTGCCCTCGCTTCCTGGTGACCAGCGGGAAAGCTTTGTCATTTCGTTGGTGACTTCCACAAAAAGATCAGGAGAGCGCAGCGCTAGTGGTGCCATGCTGCGAAGGTAGGTACTGAGATCCAAGTTCCTCTGGGTGCGCTGGGGGTTGTCGAAGAGGCTTCGCACCTCAGCGCGCATAATCTGCTTCAGAGTCTCTTCGTCCTCAACGATGTGCCTCAGGATGGCCATGATGCTACCCGTAGTCTTTGTCTCTTTCAAACGAGCAGCACCAGCACCAGCAAGTTGCTTTGCCATCACAAACAGGCGTTGAAGGTTTTTCTTTTCGCCAACCTTTTGCGCAATTGAGGGTTTCCGAGTGAGAATAACAACGACTCGAAGGACCGAGGTCGCCAAGGTCTCTTCCTTACCAAGGACGGGGAGCAGACGAAGGATGGCCTCCAGAAGATCGTTGCGCTGACTGTCCGAGACGACCGGGTTGCGTAGGGGCAGAACAGCAGGGACGACTGTTTCGTTTTCGCTAGCGGGAGGCTTCCATTGCGCCTCGATAGGCTGCTCGTCATATGCCAGCAGTAGCTCGACTATCAGGAGAATATAAGGAATCCACGGCGGCAGCTCTTCATTTGACGTAGGGAGAGCCTTGAGGTTGAGGAATGCGACGTACTCATCAACCTTCTCTCTCAGTGTGTCGATGTTGCACTTGAAGAAGCTCTTGTCTTGCATGAGGAGAGCCAACAGATGGGCGTAGGCGGCAATGCTGGTTCCATTCGACTTGGAGTCGCTGTCATCGAAGGCCAAAGATGTCAATGCGTTTGCCAAAGTGGCACCAACCTCATCCCGCACCTCATCATTCTGCTGACGGAATACCATGGCGTTGATGAGCTCCGACAACTCGATGGCAGAGTGTGGGTGGGCCCTGACAATATCGAGGGACCTATCGATGAGGTTATCCCGCAACTTGGCCCGTTCCTTGTCTAGATCTTCCTTGGCAATCAAGCGGTTCTCAATTTTCGCAGGATCCCCGGTCGCGTTGGCTGGCGTGGAGGTATTAGGCATGCCTTGCGACTCAGAGGCTCCAGCAGGGCTTTCGGTACCGCTCAATTCGGGAGTTGCTCCTTCGCCTGCCTCGCGCGCAGCATCAATGATCCGGTCGAACTCGGCACGCTCTGAAGCTTCATCAACAGCCATTGCATCTGCGTCAGCAGAAGCTGCAGGAGCAGATTCCTCCTGCTGACTAGGGGCTCGAGATGGTTCTGGACGGTTAGAGGTGTAAACGTCCTCGGACGGGATGGGGTTGCGTTCTCCGGCCTTGCCTGCCCTGTGAAGACGGCTGTACTCTGCGGCGTTACCATCGTGGCCGTTGGATCGGTAGACTGCCTCGCGAGCAAGCTCTTCATCAGAGCCATCCTCGACCAAACGGTTCACCAAATTGCTGAGGTTCGACCAGTTGAAAGGGATCGATGTTTTCTTGAACACTTCGGAAACTGGCTTATCCCGGGGAGAGCCTTCGTGCTCGGCAGTCGAAATTATCTTGAGAATCTCAATGATCTTGGCCACAGCTTCCGGCCGCAGCTTTTCGATGAGAGCCGATTCCCAGGTCTCACGAATGACAGGGAGCACGGCCATGCGCACCTCCACCACGATTTGTTGAGAAGGCGGGGCCTCAGGACGTCGCTCAGAGGTTCTAGGAACGAGGCCAAACTGCGTAGTCGAGTCGGCAATATTCTTTCCATTGACGAGGGCCGCGAAGAACTCAAAAATCTTGCCGAGGCCAAAGGAGGCGACTCTGGCACTTGCAGTGGTACCAGAATCAGATTCGCCAGTATCTTTGCAAATTTCTGACGAGAAGCGTCGCACCATTTGTGTGAGAACGTCAAAACCGCCCTGTTCTAGGAAGGCAATCAAAACGGGCACGACTACTTGAACTGAAGATCGGTCGCTCGACGTCCGCGTAGAGTCCATGAGCATCTCCGTCAAGGTATGGAGCATGATAATCCAGTAGTGGTATTCTTTAGCCGTGGGTTCATTCAAGGCAACAGACGGTCTCAGCTGGTCGAGAATTGTGCCTGCGAGCTGTGTTGCAAGGTCGACGTGCTTCGGCCGCGAGTAGCTGTCTCGCTCACGGCGCGGGAAGAGAGCTTTGCCAAGTTGCTGGAAGAAGGGGAACGTCGAGGGCACCATGGAGTGAAGAAGGATGCGCAGTGTCTCGTAGTTACGGTATCTGGAAGTAGCCTGCTCTTGCTTACTAGGCACCTTGGGGACAGGACCAGAGCTTGTCGTCTGGGCTGAGGCAGAGCCATTTCCTGGAGTTTCTTCTGGCGCAGCAGCATTGTCGACATCGACCTCGGTGGTGAGTTGTGTTACAGCTGTTGCAGCTGGGCCACCGAACGAAACCATGACGTCGCTGCCGGGCGCTGGCCGTTTGGCCCACCAATGTTGGGGAAGAACATTGTGCTCTGCACCTTCCTCGGCCAAGACCGCCTTTAATAGGGGTCCCAATGACTTCACCAAGTCCAGGTAGTAATCGAAGACGTTGATGGGATACAGTTGAACCGAATTAGAGCGGGGGGAAGACGTGAAGCATTCATACAGGGTCTTGATCAATGACTGCGCGTTGAGAAGAGCCTTGACCATCTTCGTTCCTCGCAGGACTCGCTCCTTAGTCTCGGCGTCAAGACTTCGGACTTGCTCAACCGTGATCTTATCATCAGGACTGAGAAATGGGCTGAAATAGGGAGAGTCGACCTTGTGCTCGGCCAGGGGCTTGAGAGTTTCGACAGCAGCCTGCGTACGCTTGAGAAGAGACGGTAGGCCAAGCACCGGGGACTGCTCAACGAGCTGAGAGACAACAAGATTCAAGGTCCGGGACGCGTGCGAGTCACAGAAGTCGTGCGGAAGACTAGGCAGCTCAGCGATATCCAGGAGCAGCTCTATGCCTCCATGGCTGATGAAATGAGCCTTGAGCGTGTTGTTGTTGAAGTAAGCGGAAAGGAAGCTGGATACGGCATAGACGTAGGGCGTAATATCTTCGTAAGACGCGGCAGACGAGGACGAGTCGCCACTTGTGGCTGGTGGTTCGCCCGCCCTCTGCGATGATTCATCCGCGTCAGACATTTCCACATCGCCATCATTCTTGTCCTTCCCTCTGGATTCAGATGAATCGTCGAGGCGGCTCTGCAAATTTTCATCCACGGGCACAGGCTTCTGCGTGCCATCGGCCAGCAGCAGTTTGGCACCCCAATTGGCAGTGCAAGCTTTATGAATACCCAGGGACCTCACTCTGGCGACCATGTCGACGACGGCGTTAGAGATTGGGCGTCTGAGATGCGGATGGTGTCTAGCTAGCTCGTCGAAGCTTGCGCCAACATTGCTCGCAAGGTGTGGGTCGGTTTCCATCGTGTTGACGTGGGCCGGGCTCTCGAAAATCTCCAGGAACGACTCGAAAGCTCGCGATGAGACCACCATTTTCAGACCGGCGTTGTTCAAGCAGATGGAGTTCAAGACCTGGGGAACAACATTGATAGCATCCGAAGTGGGTAAAATACCCCGTGCCAAAGGACGGTCATGGGACGATGCCAGCTCCTCTTCGGGGGGCGGATGAGGACGGTTGTCCGACTCGATCTGGACTGAGGATTCGGGTGGGTCAGGACTGCTGTCGTCATCGTTATCACCTTGGGTTACGGGTGCTTGTTCCTCGGATTCCGGCGGAGGCTGAGTGGCTGGTTGATTGGCAACTGGTTGGCTGGTGATTGCCTCCAGATAGCTCACGATCATACCAGATTCGGAAATGGCGGCAAAGCTTGTGGGATCGTTGTTGATAAAGTCGCTGAGAACCGTAACCGTATTGGTCCAGAGGACGGAACCGAAGCGCCTGGTGTTCTGCATAATTTCTCTGAGACCTCCAAGCAGCTCCGATTTATCCACGAGGTTGCGCAAGAGTCTGTCGGTGTTGCCACCATAGCTGTACGAGTTGGTCATCATGTGGTGAATAAACTTGAGGACCCATTTCAGAGTTTGCTGCTGGTTGTAGGGGATCTCGTAGTCTACGATCTGGTTCTGGTGTTCGGACTTGCTTCCTTGGCCGGCCTCAACCAACTGCTTTGACTCGCTCACAGTCGTGACCAGCAAATCAGAAATCGCATCGAGGCCGGAGCCACTGAAGAAGATTTGGAACGCATTTTGGTACGACCAGATCAGACCGTCGATGAATGCCAGAATCATGGACTGGTTCCGTTGGGCAACATCAGATCTGATTTTTAGTATCTCGACCAAAATGTCCATGAGACCAGCAGTCACCATCTCTGCTCCAATTCTGGTAGACATGGCGAGGTGGGTAGTCAAAGAGAACAGGTTCGTACGCCATTGATCAACCTCCGTAGTCTGGAGACCACGGTCGGGCTCTTCTGTCTTCATGCCTGCAACTGCTTTTCTGATGACGTAAAGGAGAATGCCGTGGTTCACGTTCGCGTTGAGTGCTGATAAAACGTCCTGGTACCGAGCCGCATAGTTTGAAATGGCTTCAAGAAGAGCCAGAACGATAGACTGAAGCCACAAGGGCACCTGAATGGAGCCATCAGCAGGAGGGTGAATTAGCTCAGCCAATTGGTAGGCAAGCTGGTAACGTCTCGTCTCATCGTTGTCATGACGAAGGACCTTCTCTACGAAGACCGTCTCTGGGTGAATGTACGCCAAATTGTTGATAGCAAGCAACCGGATCGCAAGAGCTTGTTGACGCGACTCAGCATCGCCTAGGAGGGCCTTGGCAACTCTCAGTCGATTAAGAACCTCGTACTTGGCGGAAGCCGGCATGTCCGCAGGGCACCTCGTGAGCAGATCGTGAATGGTGGTAGAGGCAACAACTGATTGAGGCAGGTCGAAGATTCTTTGGCTTGAGTTGGTCTGCTCGTTCGACATGCCGGGACTCCGAGCGCTCAAAGGCGAGGCGTCATCGATGGCGGGCTGACGTGCTGATCTAGGCGTGTTATGCTGCGATCCAGCCGTGGTGCTGCGTCTCAGAGGAGTAGGCGTGGTAGGTGTGCTAGAAGCGACATGAGCAGAGGGCGCAGCAGTTGGCTGCTCACGAGATGAAGACGGCATGGTATATGAGACCTTGATATCGCCCCAGCCATTCCAACGGCTGTTGTCTGTTGTGAGAACAGCGCCCAGATCGTTGGCGAACATAATAGCCGCATTCTTCTGGCTTGATGTTTGAGCCTTTTCCTTGCCCTTGGCGGTCGATGCAGGCGTGTTGTTGGTAACTGAGTCGGACAGACTCAAAATAGGGGTCTTGGCGAAGGGAAGAGCGAGCGTCTGGACACGTTCAAGATCAAGCTGATAATGGTTCGCGAGAAGTGCGTTGCTAACGGACCGAGAAGCGCTTCCTATCCGCTTGACCGACGCCTGGTATCGCTGGGCAAGCTCGGAGCCAACCTGGAGGGTAGCAAGCAGGACAGACAAGACCGTCGTGTTAAGCAGCTTGTTGAGGAACATGCTACTGGAGTAGATGCTCCGGTTGCCGCAGTGCTCCAGAAGAATACGGGTGAAGTCAAGAACAGCCTCGATGAGCTGCCTGTCGCCGTCTTCGGTGTAACCCAGCTTAAAAAGCCGTTCCACATCCCAAGTCTCATCGCCGTACGATTCAGTCTTGGTACCTTTGTTCAAGAGCACGTCGCAGGCGAAGTCTCTTATCTGAGGGCCCTGGTCGAGGCTGTAGGTTGCGCAAAAGCACTCCAAGATGTTGTCGAACCGGTTGAGAAGAGGGATCCAATGGTACAGATCACCTCTGGGAAAAGGCCATCTTGTCGGGAACTTGGACAGATGTTCTGGAAGAAGAGGCAACGGTGTCGAGCACGCCGACGTGACGAAGTCCTTGAGCCATGGAGACTGCAGCGAGTTAGCAAGATGAGCGACAGGGTGAGATATCTAGAGGGGTCGAGAGACTGACCAGAGTCTCGGCATGCTTGGGCTGCATCTGCTTCGTTATCTTCCCCATTTTGGGCGAGCGCGGCTGAGCCGCAGGTTCATAAGTGCAGCCTTGCTAGCTAGCCCGTGTCGTAGAAAGTGGTCTTGTTCGCGCAACAGGGTATGTCGTTGGTGTTGGCGCAAACAAACGCGTCGCAAGAAACGGGGTATCTTTGGCGTTGGTTTTCGGATGTGAGGTCGAAGAGGTGTGAAGTTGCTCGGTTGGGAAGTCAAAAGAAGGCGACCGGGTGACGATGGCAGAGCTTGGGTCAGGAAGGTACAGAAGTGCAAGGCCGGGGTGCAGGACGTCCTTGCAGTGGACTGTACAAACAGCTTCACCAAGCGGTCCGTCGAATCGTCAACGTGGTTCGCGTCGTTAGGAACGAGATCGTGATTCCGAGCGAGTAGCAGACGACCAGATCAAGCCGTCGGTCGCAACGAGTGGCGTCGGTATTGAGGTTTGGCGGGTGGATGAGAGGAGGTGGGAGGCGGAATGGGATGTTGGAGAGTTTGTTGGAAAAAGAAGTTGCAGATGTCAAATCGGTATGGAGAGGTGGGTGCGGTTACAGTGGGCCCTTTGCGTAACAGCAAGGTAGGTAGAGGTAGCTTCAGCTTCCTACGCCAAAAAGTGCCCTCACTTTTTTTTTTTTTTTTTTTGGTTGGTTGGACGTGGTGTGCCGCCTGTTGGAGACTCAAAGTGGTGTCGCGCTGGAGGAGCGTCAGTCATCAGTCAGAGATTCCACGGCCAACAGAGTCCAGCCCACACAGCACCTCATGGCGGTTGATGGAAAAGGTTACCTCAGTCAATGGAAGCAGGCACGGGACGGTCGTTTGGCGGGCGGTCAGTATTAAGAGCCGGTCGGGGACACTGTGTCATGGAAAGAGGACCGGGCGGTAAGTGCCACACGACGCCACACGACGCCCCCATATTAGGAGGTCTCTGCTAGGTAGACTAGACCATATAAGAACTTATATAATATATAACCTAACCCTACTAGTAGTAGCAACCTAGTAGTACGACCCTAGTCGATTTAATAACTACTAATCTTATTATCAAAATTCTACTATAGTATTAAGCTATTATTAGAATTATAATACTATTTACCCCTACTAATTACTATATTAAACTAAAGATTTTCCTAATAGTAAACTATTATTACTTCGTTTAGTAGTATATAACTAACCTTACTACTTAATTTAACTTTACCTAATATATAACTTATAATAAATTAACCCTAGAGTATTAAATACCTAGCTATCTAAGTTCCCTATATTTACTCTCTTAAAAATAAGATAATCACTACGTTTTTATTATATATATCCTAACTATCTTATTATAAAAGAGGTAACTAATAATAATTAATATTAAGTACTTATTTTACTTTGTTATAAAGGTCTTAATAAGGACTTTTATAATAGTTTTAATAGTAAATTAATTAAACCTAACTTCCTAATTAAATAGCTTAAAGGGAAGAGAGGTATTTGAAATACTTATATAGTAGTTACCTTATAATATAAAGAAATACTCTAACTATATCTAACTTATTAATATAATATAGGATATAACCTAGCTACTTTTATTACTCCTAACTAATATAACGGGTTAGACCCGAGTTTATTTAATAGGAGGTCGCTATAATACTATTTATTTAAGCTAAAGAGGAAAAGGGGAAGTTTTCCTCTCTAGTAAAGATTTTATTAGTCTATAGGGAATAACTAAGTAGGCTGGCCTCTGGCTACTGCATAGTGATTTTACCTACTTAAGTGTAATAGACCTTCTAACTCCGCGCCTCCTAATAATATATAGCCTTTAGTTATATAATCCTTTCCTAACTATAGCTATACTTATATATACCTATAGCCTCACGATCTTTAACTTTATATTAATAATAACGTGGTTTTTAATTATTTAAACTATAAAACTATCGACTTTTCCTCTCGTATGCTACCTGCGCTGCTAATACTACCTCTATTATTACTTTATCCGCTAGAATAGCTATGCCGTCGTTAGCAACGCTCTCTCTATATTAAAGCAGTTAGCATAAGCTATACTTGCCGACGTTCCCCTAATAGGCCTAGGCTGCCTAGGCTACCTCTACCTTAGTAATATAGAGGACCTACTTAAAGTAATATAGAGGACCTACTTAAAGAAGGGCTACTCTATAAGGTATATAATAACGTACTAAACTTCTATTACTAGGTTTACTTACTTAACTCTAATACTATTATACCTTATAGAGTCCCTTATAGGGGTATTAAGATAAGCCCTCTTAAGGGCTATATTAATAATACGCTCTCTATATATAGTAGAGTAGTTAATAAAGGAGTAGGTTTTATTAATTATATTAAAGCTAAACTCTCTAGTAACCCCCTCTATATTATTTATACTAAAGAGCGTGCCTCGCTTAGGCTTAGCGTATTTATATAAGGGTTTAGTACTAATATAGTTAGGGATTTATTATAAGTTAGATAAGGAAGAGGGAGAGGTATAAAGCCCTGCTCGTAGTAGAGCTTCTTATGCTTCTAGCTATAAGAACCTCTTAGGAAAGACCTCTTTAGTTAAGGAGTTACCTCTTATATAGTAGTATTTATAGTACTTTTAGTATTTTACTAGAAGGTTAACCTTTTAGGTTAAGGAGTTATCTTATATAGTAGCTTTTATAATACCTTTAAGACCTTACTAGAAGGTTAATCTTTTAGGTTAAGGAGTTATCTTATATAGTAGCTTTTATAGCACCTTACTAGAAGGTTTAGTAAGGGTATTACTATAAGAGCCTTAGTAGCTTATTTAGCTCTAATATAATTAGCTCTAGTATAGCACGTATCCGACTTTATATAGTAATATTTAGAGGGTTTACTTATAAGTAATAGGACTATATAGGGTTCTTATATTATTTTCCTTAACTAGTAGAGGTTATAAGTTAAAATACTTATATAGTATTTCCTAAATTATGCTTGCGAACTAGGTGAATTTATTATAGTCTTTTTGCGAAGGGGCTGCGGTGTAATTCCGAACTCAACTAAGTAGGCTCTAGGTAAGCCCTAAGTAGCTCCTTAAGGTAATAAACCTAGGTAAAAGCCTAGGTAGGCTTAACCTAGGCGTAGCTTATAATACTATCCCCCCTCCTAGCTAGTCCCCCCTAGGTATAGGCTAGGTTGCTATTATTATTTATAACTAGCCTATATAGGGTTTTATACCTATTTATTATAGTGGTCTCCATAATAGCCTCTATAGGCTCCTAAGTAGGCTCTATATACCCTTCCTACTTAACTAGGACCTTATACCTCTACCCCCGCCTAACTACCTTCTATTACACTATATATATCTCCTCTATATACTACTTAAATTCGCTATTATTAGCTATAATTAGTAATAACTAGGGGTCTATCCTTATCTATATAAGTAAGGGGTCCTCTAGTACTCTCTAGAGGAGGTCTATATAGAACCTTAGGTAGATATTACTAAGTATATTTAACTTAATAATATATAATAGAAAGGGCTAGAACCAATAGGAACTAGAAAGATAATAAACAATATAACTCTACTTATAATTAGGTAACAATATTAAAAGTAGGCTTAAAAGATATATAGAATAATTTATAGATCTAATTAAAAGAGATTATCTAAATTAGGCGCGGATTTACTAAGAAAATACTAAAAACGAGGTATAGGATTATTAAGGTACTAATTATAATAATATATATCTAATACTAAAGTCTACTACGCTCCTCTCCTCTACGCTTTACTCTATAATCTTCTTATAATAAGTCTATATACTAAGGGAGTTTTCTAAAAGTTAAGTAGCTAAGTCTATCTTATTCTATCCTAATTATCCCCTTAAGACTTTTTATAATATTATAAAAGAGAGTCTTAAAAAATAAATAAAACTACTTTATAGAAATAGTAAATAAACTTTATTTATAGATCTAATTTATTAATAATATCTTCTAAATAAGCTATCTTATTATTAAGAAGGTCCCTTAGGTTTAATTATTTTCTATTATAAGTTATATCTTAATAATAGCCTTACTACCTCTTCTTCTTTATTATACTCCTTATCCTACTCTAATCCTTAGCATAGCTAAAACTATTTACCCTATTATACTAAGCGCGAGAAGTTATAATAATATACTCCCTTAGGCGTATTCTACTTAATCTAATCCTATTAGTTAACTCTCTACTAGATATAATTTATATAGTTATAATTATACTTATTTAAAAGACTAGGCCTCTTAGGATATAATAGTATATCTATAAGTATAGTTCTTAGGCGTAGCTTAATAGTTATATTATAACTTAGCGTCTATAAGACTTATAACTAAAGCTAATATTTAAGATATTTAAGCTTATTATCTAGTATTTTAGGTAAAGTAGACCTAGATAATACTAATAATCTATAAATAGGTTAAGGAATATCTACTATAGGAGATAGCGTAATATTATTATTATTTCTAAAGTCTACTATATTATTATCTATAAGTAAAGGAGTAGGAGGGCGTAAAGGGAAGAAAGGTACTTTCTTAAAGTCTTCTTAGTTTAATAGGGTATCTTATAAAGCTATATTACTATTAATAGTTAAGTTATAGACCTCTATAGTAATTATAAATATATATTAAGTAACTAAGGGGATTTTAGAGTTAGAGAATAATACGCTATTACTTAAGGTTATACTACTAAAATATAGAGATAGTAATCCTTCTTAAATTAGAGCTCTAGCCTATTTAATATACTAGAGGCTATATATAAATCTATCCCTCTACTAAACTAAATTAACTATATAAGTATTAATTAATAGGAGCTTTTGGAGTTATAGAGGGGCTCCTATCTTATAATACTATATATTAAGGTCCTATATAGCCTTAATAAAGCGCTAATTACTATTCTAGTCCTATATAGAGTTATTATAGAAGTAATAGCTAGTTAACTAGTCTATAAAGATCATAGCTTAGTAATAATTACTATAGTTTAGTAGATAGAAGGCCCTAGTAGTATCCTAGAGATTCTTCGCCTCTGCTTTTTTAGGCTCTATAGAAGCTGTATTAATTTCTTTCCTAAGTTACTAGGCTAGTTCGTAGATTAGGGTATTAAGTTCGGAATTACGCCGCAGCCCCTTCGCAAAAAGACTATAACAAATTCACCTAGTTCGCAAGTATAATTCGGGAAATACTATATAGGTATTTTAACCTATACCCTCTACTAGTTAAGGAAAATAATATAGGAACCCTATACGTTCCTACTACTTATAAGTAAACCCTCTAAATATTATAAAGTTAGATACGCGCTATACTAGGGCTAATTATATTAGAGCTATATAGGCTACTAAGGCTCTCGTAGTAATACCCTCGCTAAACCTTCTAATAAGGTGCTAAGAAAGCTACTATATAAGATAACTCCTTAACCTAAAAGGTTAACCTTCTAGCAAGGTATTATAAATACTACTATATAAGATATAACTCCTTAACTAAAGAGGTCTTTCCTAAGAGGTTCTTATAGCTAGAAGTATAAGAAGCTCTACTACTTTAAGCAAGGCCTTATACCTCTCCCTCTTCCTTATCCTTATCTAACTTATAATAAATCCTTAACTATATTAATACCTAACCTTATATATAAATATACTAAGCCTAAGCGAGGTATGCTCTTTAGTATAGATAATATAGAGGGGGTTACTATAGAGTTTATCCTTAATATAATTAATAAAACCCGCTCCTTTATTAACTACTCCGCTATATATAGAGAGCGTATTATTAGTATAGCCCTTAAGAGGGCTTACCTTAATACCCCTATAGGGGACTCTATAAGGTATAATAGTATTAGAGCTAAGTAAGTAAACTTAGTAGTAGAAGTTTAATAAGTTATTATATACTATATAGAGTAGCCCTTTTTTAAGTAGGTCCTCTATATTACTAAGGCAGAGGTAGCCTAAGTAGCCTAGGCGAATATTAGTAAGTATAGCTTATACTAACTACTTTAATATAGAGAGAGCGTTACTAATAATAGCATAGCTACGAAGGCGTTAGCTAACCCGATTAAATAAGAGGACTAGCGGACGAAGTAGTAATAGAGGTAGTATTAGCAGCGCGGGTAGTGCGCGAGAGGAAAAGTTAATAGTTTCGTAGTCTATTAAATAATTAAAAACTACGTTATTATTAATATAAAGTTAAAGATCGTGAGGCTGTCTAGTATAACGGGTATATATAAGTGCGGCTATAGTTAGGAAAGGTAGTTAGTAAGATCACGTGACCGAAGGCTATATATTATCAGGAGGCGCGGAGTTAGAAGGTCTATTACACTTAAGTAGGTAAAATCACTATATAGTGGCCAGAGGCCGTAGATTAGGGTATAGATACTACGAGGGTAGCCCGTAATTATAAATATAAAAAGGGCTATAACTTCTAAATTATCTAACTCCTCTTATCTTATTAGCTTCCCTTACGTATTATAAAGGTCTAATAAATATTCTACTTAGGCTAAAGTTATAATAGATAACTCTCTTCTATACTAGGTTATTAAGTAATTTATAGATTCTTAGTTCTAATATATATACTATAGGATTACTAGTATAGGCTTGTTTTTATTTAGTATAGGGTTCTCTTTAGGTTTTATAGTATTAAATCCTACTAAGGTATTAATAGGGTTAAATATAATATCTCTTAGAGTAATAGGAGCTAAGTAGGGCGATATAGATAGTTTTATAGACCTAGGGTAGTTAAGATATTTTATAAAGTTAGCTAGTTACTATAAGTTATAATCCCTTTTCTACTTCTTATAGTTATTCCTTCTATTTATATTCTAGATATTTAGTTCTTTTAATAATTCTTCCTCTCTATCTAATTCTTTTAGATTAGTAAGAACTATTAAACTAGTTTATAAATTAGTATCTTTAGGTATTAATAGGTTAATATCTATCTTATTTAGAGAGGAAACCTCTAAGTTTATAAATTAAAAAGTATATTTAGCTATTTAATATTTAATATCTTCTTAAGCTATCCCTTTCTTAATATCTTTATCTCTTAATTTAAAGTATTAATTATATAGAATTCTATCTACCCTTAGTTAGGTCTAGTATTCTTTAGGAGGTATTTTATTAGTAAAAGGCTTTAATAAATAATTAATCTAAGCTTAATATCTTATCTTAATAAGCTATTTTAGAGATACTAGGCTTCTAATCTATATAAAGAACCTAAGCTAATTTAGAAAATAGAGATTAGAGGCTTATAATAGAGGGTCTATCTATTAAAGCTTTACTAGGTATAGTTATTTTATTAAAACTTCCTTAGCCTTATGTTTTAGTAGAAAGCTCCTAGTAATAAATATTAAAGTCTATAGTTATCCTTTATCTCCTCTCCTTAACTACTAATTATTATAAAACTAGTTTCTCCTATCTTATAAGTTAATTAGTAAACCTATAATAACTACCTTAGTAGACTTAGGCGCTTATAAATAAATAAGGAGTATATTAAGGGACTTAGCTTTAATTTAAATAACTATAGTATCCCTTATATCTCTATCTTTAAAATTATCTATTATACCTCTAACTATCTTATAGTAGAGTAGTTAGCTAGGCTTAATAGGCCTCGTAATATAATAGGTAATTAATAAGATATCCTTAGTATATATTAGAGTTACTATTTTAAGTATACTAATAGTATTAAATATACTAGCTATAACTTACTATAAGTATAAAGAGTAAATCGTCTCCTCTACTACTTCTAAGGTTTTATTCTAATATTTAATAAAGATATATTTTAATACTATATTAAAAAGGTGTATCTAACTAGGGATATTATCTATCCTAGGTAGAGGGTATATATTATATTTAATTAGCTAAAGCTAGTAACTAAGCTTATTAAGAGGTCTAAAGCCTAGGATATCTCTATTATTTTATCCCTATATCTAAAACCTATTTATACTTAGTTTATTAGGCGTAAGCTCTATTAAGAGTCTAATTTTAAGGATAGGAAGGTTTAAGGATCTTAACTCCTAGATCTATATATCTAACGCTTTATTATTATAAAAGATAGCTTTCCCTATTATAATATATTAAGAGAAAAGTTAATAAGGTGAAAGTATAAATAATCTATAAACTAAAGAGCTAAATAGAAGTAATATTTAAAGAAAAGGAGGAGCTATAGCATAGTAATTAATATTATATAGTTAGTAGGTAAATTAAATATAAAAGTAAATAATATATATATAAGAGAGAGAGAAACTAAAGGGTTCAAGGGGTAAGGAGTATATTTTTATATCTACTAATTACTTTAATAATATAGTAATCTATTAGTAGCTTATAAAAAGGATAATTAACTCTCCTCCCTTACTCTCCTTAGCTTTATAAAGTAAAATAGACTTAGGATAAAAAACCTATAATAAATAGAATAATAAATTAGGGTAGTTATATATAGGGAAAGAATAAAGGAAATAATAGTTAGTAATAGCTATTAAAATAAGTAGCCTAGTTATAAATTAAATAAATATCCTCCTCTATTCTCTATTATTAACTTCTCCTCTTATAATAACTACCTTTAGCTAGCTACTTTAATCTTTATTTAACCCCTTTATACTTTCTTTCTTATATTTATAAATTATATCTTCTTATTATAGCTAACTATAACTTCTTTATCTTAGGTATTAAAAATACTAATTAACCTTACCCTTATTATCTCCTATTAGTAATAACCTTTTAAGTCCTTAGTCCTAATATCCCTATACTTAAAATAAAAGAAAATAATATACCTCTTTTTATCTAATACTTTAATAACTAACTTTAAATATTCTTTCCTTTCTTTTTAATATCCTTATACCTTCTAGCTAATAATTATAATTCTTAGGTAGTTATAAGCCTTATTTAGCTTTAACTTAATATCCCTAGTAATAAATACTTAGAGGTAGCCTTTATACTATAGATATTCTCTAATAAGATTATTAAAGTAATAAGGCTAGCTTTTTAAAAGGCTTATCTTAGTAAATAGGACTTTAAATAAATATTTAAAGTAACTAAGGGGTCTAGAGAATTCTACTATTAAGTCTTTATCTATACCTCTATTACTTTCCTTATTAGCTTATAAGAGATAAAGGTCTTTTAGCGCGTAGTAGCTATATATAGTTTATTTATTTAATCCTAAGGTAGTTATAATATAATACCCTATATTTACTATAAAGAGCAGGCCTATACTACTAAGAACCCTATATCTAGCGTTTATATTTATAAACTATACTTTAAGTATATCTCTATACTAAGTACTCCTTATACTAACTACTTCTTCTATAAAACTTAAGAGAGTTACTTATATAATAGTCTAAGTATTTATAAGCGCTATAAGTATAGAATTAAGCGTAATAATAAGGTAAGGAGAAGTAGAGAATTTAATAGTATTAAGGAGATCTTATAATCCTGAATTCTAATAGATACTATAGTTATAGCGATAGCTAAGTTTAACTTCTCACTCCTTTATAATAAATATTACCCTAAAGCTAGGTTTATATACTCTTATTACCCTTTTATAATAAGGCTACTTCTAGAGTTTAACCTTATAGAAATTATAAACTACTTAGGGCTTTATATTATAAATTAAGGTAAGAAAATACGGTTTCTAGATATATTTATATAATATATAGGGGGGGCGAAAGGGAAATAAGAATAAGAAGCTAGTTAGATTTTAATACGAAATTAAAATAAATAATATATAAATAGGTCTATAAAGCTAAAGTTAAAGTATATCTAGGTATAAAAATTAATATAATCCTTTTTATAAATATCCTTCTCTTTCTCTTTAGTAATAAGTAATCTAATATTAATAATAATCCTTTCTAAGAAAAAGAGAAAAGAGGGGGTAAGAAGGGTCTACTAATATCCCCCCTAAGGGGCTTAATAACTATAATTTTAATACCCTCTTTCCCTTTCTGTTTTTCTCTCTTATCTTTAGGTTATTAATCTTATATTTATTAAGCGAGGAGGGGTAGCTTTAGTATTATTATTAGGAGGTTAAGGATCTTATACTTTCTTACGCTTAATTACTCTATTATAACTACTAATAGATATTAAAGTTATCTAAGCTATTATTATATTAAATAGTAATAAGGGGGTATACTTTAAATAAATAAGGAGTTATTAATATTATCTCTTACTCTTATCCCTAAAGTTTAAATATATTATCTTTAGAATCTTAAACTTTTAAACTAAGAAATAGAAGGAAAGGAAAATTAGAATAAGTCTATAGATTATTATTTAAAATAAGTTATAATAAAAGAAATCTTATATATCCCCTAGATCCTCTATCTTAATATACTCCTTCTCTTTCTCTTTTATTATTTTAGGAATCTTAATAACTAGTTATTATCTAGCTTTTAAAACCTTAATTACTTTCTCTAAATCTTTTAAATACTACTTTAATTATATTACTAAGTATAATAAATCCTCCTCTTTCTCTTAATTACCCTCCCTAGGTATTATAAGTTCCTCCTCCTCTTCCTTAGGTATATAATTATTATACTTTTTATTCTCTAGTACTAAGAAGACTTTTACTAGGTTTCTTTTTAAATTAGATCTATAAATATCTAAATTACTTAGTTCTTAATATCCTTTAGAAGCTTAAATAAATCTATAAAGTTAATTCCTATTAAATATCTTTCTAATAACCGTATTACCTACTAATATTACTAATTAATATAATAAAGCCTTTAGAGCTTATAAAAAGATATAGAAGGGGTCTTACTATTAGTAGTTAAGCTTTTTAATAAACGACTTATTAATAGAGCCCTTAATATTAAATACTAGTACTAAATTACTTACCTCTAGCCTCTCTTTCCTTATAGTCCTCTTATATTAACTATTATAATATTCTATAGTCTTCTTATATTAATTATTAATTATCTTTTTAGCTTATTTTCTATCCCTATTAAGTTATAAGAAGGCTTATAGATATATTTAAACCTCCTCTTCCTTTATTATTACTAAATCCTAATTAAGAACCCTCTAAGTTAGTATTAGGGTCTTAATAGGAGTAATAAGCTTAAACTTATATAATAAGTAAAAAGGGCTAAAGCTAGTTAAAATATAAATACTTAATTAGTCTATAAATAGGGTAATAAGAAGGTATAGCTAAGGGTTAATATCTCTCTATCCTCTAGTCTATATAAATAATATATAAGTAATTAGCTAATAACTAGTCTTAACTATACTATTAGCCCCTAGGTTATATATAGATATTACTTTCCTCCTTATACTATATTTCTTATTAAATTTAGTAATAATATCCTTATTCTCTAGCCCTCTATTAATAATAAGTTTATTATATAATCTATAGTAATAGATAATCTCTTCCTAGATAAACTTAGCAATCTTAGCTAAAGTTACTCTCTTAAGCTAGTAAGCTTTAAGCTATCCTATTAATAAATCCCTTACCTTAATAAGGTACTACTTACCTACTCTCTATATATCTAATAATATCCTAGTAAAAGGTAGTCCCTTTAGGGAGCTATAGGTCCTTATATTATTTATATATTAAGCTCTCCTCTTTTAGTAATTAGAGTAACTTTTTAGGGATTTACTAATCTCTATATATATACTAGCTTAGATATAGTAATTAAATAGTCTTCTAGCTATAGCTTACTTATATTAATAACTACTCTCTTTATAAACCTTTATAATTAGCTTCTTCTACTACTTAGGATTATTAAAAACTCGTTATAATATTAGCTTTTAATTTATTAGTCTAGTAAAAAGTAAGTAGTTATAAATATAATAATCTAATACTCTAGTCTTAAAGTTATAATACCTTACTAGTTAAATTCCTAGAGGGTATCTCTATATTATTAAATAGTAAGTAATCTATTAAAAATATACTAAATAGGTTTATAAATTATTAAGAAGAGCGTCTAGGATATTTATTATATTACTAATAACCTCTATATTTCCTACTAGGACCTCCTCTATATATTACTTATTATTATAATATTAAGCTTAATTAAAGAAGGAACTAGCTTCTATATTTATAAAGGAGATCTATAAGTTAATCTAAGAGTTAATCTCCCCCTTAGCTTCCTTATTAATAGTATTAGAAGGTCCCTAGAGTTTTTATAATAAGCTATCTATTATTATATTCTAAGTATTATAGATATATTATACTTTAAAGTTAAATATTTAAATCTATATAATCTAGCGAGTAATAAGGGCTCTTAAGAGGTTTATAGCTACTCTATTAAGTTATATAACTAATATCTAAGTATCTATCTCTAGGATAAAGTATTATCTATATAAATAGTTATATACCCTCTTTAAAGCTTTTAGAATATTATATAATTCCTTCTTCTTAGTATTATATAATAGCTCTAGTCCTAACTAAGTACTACTCTTAAAGCGAGAAACTATATACTAGTTATTAATAAATTATCCTAGGACTCCTCCCTATCTTATATTACTAGTATTAACTATAAGGTAGATATCTCCTCCTTTAGGGTTATAATCTATAGTATTAAGGATTAGGGCCCTTATAAGTATTACTTTTAAGATATCTATAGCTATCTATTACTTCTCCTCCTAGCTAAATAAGGTATCCTTTTTAAGTAAGTTAATAAGTAGCTTTATAATAATAGAGTAGTCCTTTACCTAGGATCTATAGAATGTTATAATCCTAAAGAAAGCCCTTAACTCTATTAAATTAGTATAAGTAGCCTATTTATAGATCTTAACTATCTTCGCTTCCTCTAGATAACGCCTATTAATATTATAAATATAGCTAATAATTATTACTACTTCCTAGGCCTATTATAACTTAACTACTACTATTATATACTCTACTAGCTCTAAATTAACTAGGATCTTATTAACTTTCTATAAGTATTTTAAACTAAATTTATAAATCCCTAGGTAAGACTTAATCTCTTCTTTATTATATTACGAAGTTAGTCCTTTAATAGTAATATTATTAAGGAAGGCTTTATAATAGCTAGGGATAAGGTTATATAGGATTCTAATTATAACCTATATATACTAAGCGACTAAGTTCGTTACTCCTTAAGGTAATATAAATATCTATAGTAATTTAATAGGTAATATAAATATTATTAAGTCTCTACTTATAGGATCTAATAGGACTTAGTTATATCCTAAGAAGAAGTCTAGTAGTAATAATAATTAATATATAGTAAAGTCTTTTAAAAAACTATCTACTGAAGGGGGTAGTACTATATCTTATATTATAACTATATTTATCTTAGTTACTAAGTTAATAAGATTTATATTACTATCTTCCTTTTATATAAGGAAGAATAGATTATAATAAGCTATATAACTTTACTTAAGGATTCCCTTCTTTAGTCTATCCTTTAAAATTATAATAATATCCTACTCTAGTTCTCTTAATATTAGGATTCTTTTTACTTACTACGCCTTATATAGTATTATCTAAATTATTTATAGAGGTATAATAGAAAGGTATATAGAGCTATAATACTTAAATTCCTAGGCTAAAACCTTCTCTCTTATAGTAAGAATAGCTAAAAGGAGCTTCTTTTCTTTAAGCTATAAATAATTAATAATCTTTAGGATAGCTTCTTATTAAGCTATTATAAACCTAATTCCTTATTTAATAATTAAAAACTTTAATATAACTAGGCTTATAAAGAGGGTACTAGGATCTAGGATTATATTTTTCTTAGCTTTTACCTATACTTTTAACTTCTACTCTAGGTCTCTATTTAGGGTTAAATTATTTAATATAGCGTTATTAATAGATTAAATCTTCTTATCTTTTATCTTATATATTATATTAATATCTTCTATTAGTAATACGGGTATTATTAGTATAGGTTTATAATTATTATAAGAGAAAGTAGTATTTATAGCTATAACAACTTTAATACCTTTCTAATATATTAACTTATACTTCCTCCTAGGTACTTTCTTCTTTAATATTCTTTTCTTAGGTTTATAAATATAGTATTAATAATTCATACTATAGCTATTATATCCTACTATATACCCTATACTTATAATCGCTTTATAGATCTTATTAAGCTTAGGGGTAACTTTATTATAAATTATAATCTCTAGGAGTTTATTAAAAATTAGTTTAAACTCTTTAAAAATAGTAATAACTTCCTTATCTAGGTCTAATTATTACTTAATTTTATTTAGTAGGTTATAAGAGCTTTTAAAAGCTTATTAAATTACTTTAATATCCTAGTATATCCTTATACTACCTAGGGTTATATCTAGCTCTTCTTTATTCTTAGCGTTATTAACTTACTAATTATCTCCTATAAAGTCTAAGCTTATTATTATATTAAGTCTATTAGTAGTAACCTCTATTTTCCCTCTTCTATAGGAGATAAGAGAGTATATTAATACTAAGAAGAAATAAAGTAGTCTATCTTAGTAATAATTTCTAAGAACTAAGTAATAAAATCTCTTATATAAAATAATAATAGGATATTAATCTTAATATTCCTAGATTAAAAGACTTTAATAATCTAGTTCTATATATAATCTAGTATTATTTAAGTCTTTAAGATAAAGGGAGCTCCTAATACTAGGTCCTTATTATAAGTATTTTTAGGGAAAATAAAAAAGCTAATATCCTAAATCTAATTACTATTAATATAAATATTATTTATAATTATACTTATGAACTAGGTCCTCTGCTCTCTATTAGTAATCCCGCGGATCCCTATATTTATTTTAACTATATCGCTCTATAAGCTTAGGCGCTTAATATAACTTTTACTAATAAGGTTAATAATAGAGCTACTATTAATAATCCCCCTAATTAATATATTTATAGGGCTATTTGAGCTCGGAATTACGCCGCAGCCCCTTCGCAAAAAGACTATAACAAATTCACCTAGTTCGTAGGTATAATTTAGGAAATACTATATAGGTATTTTAACCTATACCCTCTACTAGTTAAGGAAAATAATATAGGAACCCTATACGTTCCTACTACTTATAAGTAAACCCTCGTATAGAGTCGGATATACGCCGCACCGGGGCTAATTATATCAGAGCTAAACGGGCTACTAAGGCTCTCGTAGTAACGCCCTCGCTAAACCTTCTAGTAAGGTGAAAGCTACTATATAAGATAACTTCTTAACCTAAAAGGTCGACCTTCTAGTAAGGTACTAAAGGTAAATATTACTATATAAGAGGTAACTCCTTAACTAAAGAGGTCTTTCCTAAGAGGTTCTTATAGCTAGAAGTATAAGAAGCTCTACTACTATAAGCAGGGCTTTATACCTCTCCTTCTTCCTTATCCCTTAACTATATTAGTACTAGACTTTATATATAAAAACGCTAAGCTTACGCGAGGCACGCCTTTTAACGCTAATAATATATAAGAGCTTACTAGAGAGTTTAGTATTAATATAATTAATAAAACCTGCTCCTTCTTTAACTACTCCGTTATATATAGAGAGTATATTATTAGTATAGCCCTTAAGAGGGCTCTTATTAATACCCTTAGAGGGGATACTTATTATTATATTATAGCTAAGTAAGTAGACTTAGTAGTAGAGGCTAGGTAGGTTATTATATACCCTATAGAGTAGCCCTTTTTTAAGTAGGTCCTCTATACTATTAAGGCAGAGGTAGCCCAGGCCCCTTAGGGGAATATTAGTAAGTATAGCTTATACTAACTACTTTAATATAGAGAGAGCGTTGCTAATAATAGTATAATAAAGATAGTAACGACTTCTAGCGGACGAAGTAGTAATAGAGGTAGTATTTAATAGCAGCGCGGGTAGTACGCGAGAGGAAAAGTTAATAGTTTTATAGTTTAAATAATCAAAAACCACGTTATTATTAATATAAAGTTAAAGATCGTGAGGCTATTAATAGGCACGTATAAGTATAGCTATAGTTAGGAAAGGTAGTTAGTAATTACGATCACGTGACCGAAGGCTATGTATTATTAGGAGGCGCGGAGTTAGAAGGTCTGTTGTACTTAAGTAGGTAAAATCACTATGCAGTGGCCAGAGGCCTTTATAGGGCTATAAAGGGTAATAGTAATCTACTAGTAAGTTATAATAAAGTCTAGGATAGTAATATATCTTAGTAATAGAAGTAATACTAAATCCTAATTTTCTATTATAATACCTATCTTAAGAATAGGATTAATTATATAGTAATTAAATTAAATTACCTTAGTTTATAAATCCTTAGGTAATTCTATAGAAATAGTAGCTAAAGTTACTTAGCCTTTAGAATAGTTCTTATTATTATTCTATTAATCTATTTATTCTTATAGCTCCTTTTTACTCTCTCCTATCTTATTAAATTAATTTAGAAGTATAATATTAGTAGAAATAAAAACCTCTTATACCTTTAAGTTATATTTATTCTTATACTTAGCGATTATAGCTTTAGTAGTATTATAAACTATTCTATCCTAATTAGGCTAGTTCTAATAAAGGAAGGCTTTAGGGATAGCTACTTTCCTATTTACTCTTTTCTTATATAGCTTAAGAATAAAAATATAGCTAGTTTATAAATTACTATATTAAATCCGAGGCTTATCTTATTTATCCTACTTCTATTATTTAACTTATTCCTTAGGGGTATCTAGTAATATAATATCTTTCGTATCTTTCTTATTATCTAGGAGCTTTATAACTCTCTAAGTAATTTAAATAAGAAGGTTTTAAATTATAAATAGGTCTACTATTTAGGGAGCCTAGTAATAATAAGTATTATAAGGTTCTATATAATAACCTCTAGCTTTCCCGCTTTCTATAGTAGTAAAATCTTCTACTAGGTTAATATATTAGTTCTTTAGCTTAAAACTAAAGAAAGTTATATCTATAAAGTTATATAATTAAGTAATATGCTTTAATAAATTTATAAAGCTAATAGATAATTTAGGGTATATCTTATTATAATTAATAACTCTTATAACCTCCTTTAAAAGCTTTAGCTACTATGTTTCTACTAACTTACTTATAATAACTATATAGTATATAAAGGTATCCTTATTAATTAGGATATACTCTAAACCCGTCTAGCTATTAGTTAATTTATAGTTATAGCCTTTATTAATAATACCTATCTTAACCTTAGTACTTATATCTAAGGTACTAATAAAGTAGTAGGGCGATATATAGTAGTAAACCCTATTCTAGCTAGCCTTAAGATACTTAATATAGCTAATAATAATATAGTTAATAGCGCTATAAACCTAGTAAGCCCCTATAGCCTAGAAAGGTATATACTATAGTAATCTCTCTTACTAGAAGCCTCTATAGCTTCCTCTTACTCTACCTCTTTTAAATCCCTAGTATTACTAGTATTCTCCTTAGTAGTCCCTATATCTAGCTTATAGGTAAAAGTACTATTATTATTAATATTAAGTCTATAAATAATCCTAAGATTATTATTTATAAGGTTTAATAGCTTCTATAGTATTTAAATTAAAAGTATTATCTCCTTAGCTAGTAACTCTCTTAATAAGAGTTAAGATATCTATCTTATAATTAGCCCTATTAATAT
>JAVHLU010000808.1:0-45650 GCA_036785755.1 Colletotrichum ledebouriae | reverse complement strand
TATTATTAAAGTAATTAGTAGATATAAAAACGCACTCCTTACCCTTTAAGCCCTCTAGTTTCTCTCTCTCCTTTATATATATTATTTACTTTTAAACTTAATTTATCTACTAATTATATAATATTAAATGCTATACTATAGCTTCTCTTTTTCTTTAAATATTACTTCTATTTAGCTCTTTAGTTTAAAAATTACTCACGCTTTCCCCTTATTAACTTTTCTCCTAATATATTATAATAAGGAAAGTTATTTTTTATAATAATAAAGCGTTAGATATATAGATCTAGGAGTTAAGATCCTTAAACTTTCCTATCCTTAAAATTAGACTTTTAATAGAACTTATACCTAATAAATTAAGTATAAGTAGGTTTTAGGTATAGGAATAAAATAATAGATATATCCTAGGCTTTAGACCTCTTAATAAGCTTAGTTACTAGCTTTAGCTAATTAAATATAATACGCGCTCTCTACTTAGGATAGATAATATCCCTAGTTAGATAGACCTTTTTAATATAGTATTAAAATATATCCTTATTAAATATTAGAATAAGACCTTAGAAGTAGTAGAGGAGACGATTCGCCCCTCGTATTTATAGTAAGTTATAGCTAGTATATTTAATACTATTAATATACTTAAAATAGTAACTCTAATATATACTAAGGATATCTTAGTAATTACTCGCTATATTATAAGGCCTACTAAGCCTAGCTAACCGCTCTACTATAAGATAATTAGAGGTATAGAAGATAATTTTAAAGATAGAGATATAAAGGATATTATAATTACTTAAATTAAAGCTAAGTCCCTTAATATACTCCTTATTTATCTATAAGTACCTAAGTCTACTAAAGTAGTTATTATAGGTTTATTAATTAACTTATAAGATAGGAGAAACTAATTCTATAATATTTAATAGTTAAGGAGAGGAGCTAAAGGAAGACTATAAACTCTAATATTTATTACTAAGAGCTTTCTACTAAGATATAAAGCTAAGGAAGTTTTAATAAAATAACTATACCTAGTAGAACCTTAATATATAGACCCTCTACTATAGGCTTCTAGTCTCTATTTTATTAATTAGCTTAGGTCCTTTATATATATTAGAAGCCTAGTACCTCTAAAGTAGCTTATTAAGATAAGGTATTAAGCTTAGATTAATCATTTATTAAAAGCTTTTACTAATAAAATACCTCCTAAAGGAAGCTAGACCTAACTAAGAATAGATAGAATTCTACGCAATTAATACTTTAAATTAAGAGATAAAGATATTAGGAAAAGGATAGCTTAAGAAGATATTAAATACTAAATAGCTAAGTATACCTCTTAATTTATAAACCTAGAGGTTTCCTCTTTAAATAGGATAGATATTAACCTACTAGTACCTATAGATACTAATTTATAAACTAGTCTAATAGTTCTTACTAATCTAGAAGAGTTAAATAGAGAGGAAGGATTATTAAAGGAACTAAATATCTAGAACGTAGAAAAAAGGAATAACTATAAGAAGTAAAAGAGGGATTATAACTTATAGTAACTAGCTAACTTTATAAAGTATCTTAACTACTCTAGGTTTATAAAACTATTTATATTACCCTACTTAGCCCCTACTACCTTAAGAGATATTATATTTAGCCTTATTAATACCTTAGTAGGATTTAATATTATAATACCTAAAGGGAACCCTATATCAAATAAAGATAAGCCTATACTAGTAGTCCTATAGTATATATAATAGAACTAAGAATCTGCGAATTACTTAATAACCTAGTATAGTAGAGGGTTATCTATTATAACTTTAGCCTAGGTAGAATATTTATTAGACCTTTATAATATATAAGGGAAGCTAATAAGAGAAGAGGAGTTAGATAATTTAGAGGTTATAGCCCTTTTTATATTTATAATTAAGGGCTACCCTTATAATATCTATACCCTAATTTATAAGCTAGCTTAGTAACCTAGGAAAGAAATTAATAAGGCTTTTATAAAGCTTAAAAGAGAAGAGGTAAAGAATCTCTAGGATATTACTAGGGCTTTCTTTCTATTAAACTATAGTAATTATTACTAAGCTATAATTTTTATAAATTAGTTAACTAGCTACTACTTCTATTATAACTCTATATAGGACTAGAATAGTAATTAGCGCTTCGCCGAGGCTATATAGGACCTTAATACGTAGTATTATAAGATAGGAGCTCCTCTATAACTCCGAAAGCTCCTATTAATTAATACCTATATAGTTAATTTAGTTTAATAGAGGGATAGATTTATATATAGTCTCTAATATATTAAGTAGGCTAGAGCTCTAATTTAAGAAGGATTACTATCTCTACGTTTCAGTAGTATAACCTTAAGCGATAGTATATTATTCTCTAACTCCGAAATCCCCTTAGTTACTTAATATATATCTATAATTACTATAGAGTTCTATAACTTAATTATTAATAGTAGTATAGCTCTATAAGATACCCTATTAAGCTAAGAAGATTTTAAGAAAGTACCTTTCTTCTCTTTACGCCCTCCTACTCCTTTACTTATAGATAATAATATAGTAGACTTTAGAAATAATAATAATATTATGCTATTTCCTATAGTAGATATTCCTTAACCTATTTATAAATTATTAGTATTATCTAGGTCTACTTTATCTAAAATACTAGATAATAAGCTTAAATACCTTAGATATTAGCTTTAGTTATAGGTCTTATAGACGCCGAGTTATAATATAACTATTAAGCTACGCCTAAGAACTATATTTATAGATATATTATTATATCCTAAGAGGCTTAATCCTTTAAATAAGCGTAATTATAGCTATATAGACTACGTCTAGTAGAGGGTTAACTAATAGGATTAGATTAAGTAGAATACGCCTAAGGGAGCGTACTATTATAACTTCTTATACCTAGTATAATAGGGCGGGTAGTTTTAGCTATATTAAGAATTAGAGTAAGATAAGGAGTATAATAGAAAGGAAGAGGTAGTAAAGCTATTATTAAGATATAACCTATAGTAGAAGATAGTTAAACCTAAGGGACCTTCTTAATAATAAGATTACCTACCTAGAAGATATTATTAATAGATTAGATCTATAAATAGAGTTTATTTATTATTTTTATAAAGTAGTTTTATTTATTTTCTAAGACTCTCTTTTATAATATTATAAAGAGTCTCGAGGGGATAATTAGGATAAAATAGGATAGACTTAGCTATATAACTTTTAGAAAACTCCCTTAGTATATAAACCTATTATAAGAAGACTATAGAGTAGAGCGTAGAGGAGAGGAGTATAGTAGAGAGGATAGTATTATTATTATTACTATTAGTACCTTAATAACCCTATACCTCGTTTTTTAGTAATTTCTTAGCGAATCTACGCCTAATAAGGAGTATCTCTTTTAATTAGATCTGCGAATTATTCTATATATCTTTTAAGCCTACTCTTAATATTCTTATCCGTTTATAGGTAGAGCTATATTATTTATTATCTTTCTAGTTCCTATTGGTTCTAGCCCTTTCTACTAGCCTTAGCTAATTAAATATAGGATATACTCTCTACCTAGGAAGGATAATATCCTTAGTTAGATAGAGCTTTTTAATATAATATTAAAATATATCCTTATTAGGTATTAGAATAAGACCTTAGAAGTAATAGAGAAAATAATTCGCCCTTTATACTTATAATAAGTTATAGCTAGTATATTTAATACTATTAGTATACTTAAAATAATAACTCTAATATATACTAAGTATATCTTAGTAATTACCTATTACTTTATAAAGCTTATTAAATATAGCTAACTACTCTACTATAAGATAATTAGAGGTATAGAAGACGACTTTAATAATAGAGATAGGAGAGATATTATAGTTACTTAAATTAAAGTTAAGGGCCTCTGGCCACTGCATAGTGATTTTACCTGCTCAAGTGCAACAGACCTTCTAACTCCGCGCCTCCTGACAATACATAGCCTTCGGTCACGTGATTGTAATTGCCAACCACCTTTCCTAACCACAGCCGCACTTATACGTGCCCTACTAGATAGCCTCACGATCTTCAACTTCATATCGACAACAACGTGGGCGAGCTCTCGCGCGTTATTAGCGTTAAAGGGCGTGCCTCGCGCGGGCTTGGCGTTTTTATATGCGGGGTCTGGTGCTGATATAGTTAAGGGATGAGGAAGAGGGAGAGGCATAAGGCCCTGCTCGTAGTAGTAGAGCTTCTTATACTTCTAGCTATAAGAACCTCTTAGGAAAGACCTCTTTAGTTAAGGAGTTACCTCTTATATAGTAGCGTTTATAGCACCTTACTAGAAGGTTGACCTTTTAGGTTAAGGAGTTATCTTATATAGTAGCTTTTACCTTTAGTACCTTACTCGAAGGTCGACCTTTTAGGTTAAGGAGTTATCTTATATAGTAGCTTTTATAGCGCCTTGCTAGAAGGTTTAGCGAGGGTATTACTACAAGAGCCTTAGTAGCCCGTTTAGCTCTAATATAATTAGCCCCGGTGCGGCGCGCGTCTAACTCTATAATATTTAGAGGGTTTACTTACGAGTAGTAGGAACGTATAGGGTTCCTATATTATTTTCCTTAACTAATAGAGGGTATAGGTTAAAATACCTATATAGTATTTCCTAAATTATACCTGCGAACTAGGTGAATTTGTTATAGTCTTTTTGCAAAGGGGCTGCGGCGTAATTCCGAGCTTAAATTAAAGTTAAGTCCCCTAAGATACTCCTTATTTTTCTATAAGTACCTAAGTTTATTAAAATAGTTATTATAGGTCTACTAATTAATTTTTAAGATAAGAGAAACTAGTTTTATAATAATTAGTAATTCAGGAGAGGAGCTAAAGGATAACTATAGACTTTAGTACTTATCGCTAGGAGCTTTCTATAAAGATATAAAGCTAAGGAAGTTCTAAGAAAATAACTATATCTAATTAAACTTTAATATATAGACCTTTTACTATAAGCCTCTAGTTTATACTTTATTAATTAGCTTAGGTTCTGTATATAAATTAGAAGCCTAGTATTATTAAAGTAGCTTATTAAGATAAGGTATTAAGCTTAGATTAATTATTTATTAATAGCTTTTATTAATAAAATACCTCCTAAAAAATACTAGACCTAACTAAGGGTAAATAGACTTTTATATAATTAATATTCTAAATTAAGAGATAAAAATATTAGAAAAACAATAGCTTAAGAAGATATTAAATATTAAGTAGCTAAATATACCTCTTAATTTATAGACCTAGAGGTTTCCTCTCTAAATAGGATAGGTATTAACTTACTAGTACTTAAGGATACTAATTTATAAATTAGTTTAATAATTCCTATTAGTTTAAAAGAGCTAGATAGGGAGGAAGGATTATTAAAAGAACTAAATATCTAGATTATAAGAAGAAGGAATAACTATAAAAAGTAGAAGAGGGATTATAACTTATAATAACTAGCTAACTTTATAAGATATTTTAATTACCCTAGGTTTATAAAACTATTTATATCGCTCTACTTAACCCGTACTACCCTAAGAGATATTATATTTAACCCTATTAATACCTTAGTAGTATTTAATATTATAAGACCTAAAAGGAACCCTATATTAAATAAAAAGAAGCTTATACTAGTAATTCTATAGTATATATAATAGGGCTAAGAGTCTATAAATTACTTAATAACCTAATATAGAAGAGGGTTACTTATTATAACTTTAGCTTAGGTAAAATATTTATTAGACCTTTATAATATATAAGGGAAGCTTATAAGATAAGAAAACTTAGATAATTTAGAGGTTATAGCCCTTTTTAGGTTTATAATTAAGAGCTACTCTTATAATATCTATACCCTAATCTATAAACTAGCCTAATAACCTAGAAAAGAGATTAATAAGGCTTCTATAGAGCTTAGAAAAGTAGAGGTAAAGAATCTTTAGGATATTACGAGGGCTTTCTTTCTATTAAATTATAATAACTATTACTAGGCTACGATCTTTATAAACTAGTTAACTAGCTACTACTTCTATTATAACTCTATATAAAACTAGAATAGTAATTAGCGCTTTATTAAAGCTATATAGGATCTTAGTATATAGTATTATAAGATAGGAGCTCCTTAATAACTCTAAAAGCTCCTATTAATTAATACCTATATAGTTAATTTAGTTTAGTAGAGGGATAGATTTCTATATAGCCTCTAGTTTATTATATAAGCTAGAGCTCTAATTTAAAAAGGATTATTATTACTATATTTTAGTAGTATAAACTTAACTAATAATATATTATTTACTAACTCTAAGATCCCCTTAGTTAGCTAATATATATCCATAATTACTATAAAGTTCTATACCTTAACTATTAATAGAAATATAGCTCTATAAGATACCTTATTAAGCTAAGAAAGCTTTAAGAAAGTACCTTTCTTCCCTCTATACTTTCCTACTCCTTTACTTATAAATAATAATATAGTAGACTTTAGAAATAATAATAATATTATACTATCTCCTATAGTGGATATTCCTTAACCTAAATATAAATTATTAGTATTATCTAGGTCTATTCTATCTAAAATACTAAATAGTAAGCTTAAATACCTTGAGTATTAGCTTTAGTTATAAGTCTTATAGATACTAAGTTATAATATAACTATTAAGTTATATTAGAGAACTATACTTATAGATATATTATTATATCCTAAGTAACCTAATTCTTTAAATAAGTATAACTATAGCTATATAGACTATATCTAGTAGAGGGTTAATTAATAGAACTAGATTAAGTAGAATATACTTAAGGGAGTATATTATTATAACTTCTTATGCCTAGTATAATAAGGCGGGTAGTTTTAGCTATACTAAGGGTTAGAGTAGGATAAGGAGTATAATAAAGAGGAAGAGGTAGTAAGGCTATTATTAAGATATAACTTATAATAGAAGATAGTTAAACCTAAGGGACCTTCTTAATAATAAGATCGCCTACCTAGAAGATATTATTAATAAAATAGATCTATAAATAGAGTTTATTTACTATTTTTATAAAGTAGTTTTATTTATTTTTTAAGACTCTCCTCTATAATATTATAAAGAGTCTTAAGGGGATAATTAGAATAAGATAAAGGACTTAGCTATATAGCTTTTAAAAAAGCCCCCTTAGTATATAGACCTATTATAAGAAGGTATAGAGTAGAGCGTAGAAGAGAGGAGCGTAGTAGACTTTAATATTATAGATATATTATTATAATTAATACCTTAATAATCCTATACCTCGTTTTCTAAGTTTTCCTTAGCAAATCCGCACCTAATTTAGAGGATCTCTTTTAATTAGATCTATAAATTATTTTATATATCTTTTAAGTCTACTTTTAATATTCTTACCTATTTATAAGTAGAGTTATATTATTTATTGTCTTTCTAGTTCCTATTAGTTCTAGCCCTTTCTAGTAACTTTAGGTTTAGTAGGCTAATACTTCTATTTAGCTTAGTTAAGGGCCTTACTAATATAAGCAATTAGGTATATATTAATATACTTAATAGGGTCGCAAGGCTTCTACTTAATATTATTAGCTAGCTAGAAGATTAGTACGGAGTATCTATATTCCTTTAATAAGTTAAGCTAAATAAATAGCTACTTATTAGGGTTATAGTAAAATAAGGCGTTATCTACTATTAATATATCCTTAATATTATTAAAGCTAGCTACTTCTTCTAGTATAAATTTAAAGCTTATCTTTTAATAGAAGACCTTTCTTATAGTACCTTTATCCTTCCTTTAAGCTTAGGCTTAGGTACGTAACGTTATTTTATGCTATTATAGTAGTTAAATATAATAACTATAGCGTATTATTATATGTTGTAGAAAACTAGTTATACCTATCTAGTATTTAAGCTAGTAGAGGTTATAGGGGTACTTAATCTTCTTAATAGTATTAATATAGTCTTAAGTATTTAATAATCTAAATATATTAATAGTAAAGCTAAGTAGCCTAATAGAAGGGTATTTAATAAATAACCTTTTTACTAAAAGTAAGAATCTAATATTAGTAAAGAGTTTCAGAATCGCGTTAAGGTACTTAAAGTAAGTATTAAGGTCCTTTAAGTTAATAATAATATTATTAATAAACGCGTAGTATATTCCTTATATAGTTATAGGAGTCTATCTATAATGCGTTCAGTATAAGTAGGCGAATTATAGAATCCTATAAGTACTACCTTTAAGCGTTCTTATCTATAGTAGCTAATTAGAGTAAATCGATCTCGATATTCCTTCTTAATAAGAAATTAATAGAAGAAGGATTAAGCGTTAACTATAGTAATCTATAGTTTATTATAAAGGTATTTAATAATATCTTACTATAATAATATAGGGTATATATTAGAGATTATAGCTTTATTAAGAGTATATAGGTCCACGACTATCTAACCTTTATACTTACTATTTATAATTTACTATATAGCGAATATAGGGGCTCTAAATAATATAGGTCTAGAGTTACCCTATTCTATATAGTTTTAAATATAGAGCTTATTTAAAGTTTTATTAATAAGTTTCTTATTCTCTTTACTAATAGGATAAGGTTATTATTTAATATTTATATTCTATTATCCTTTAATAAGTTTAATTTTAAGGTATTAACCTTCTAGAAGGTTAATTAGTCCTTAGTCCTTCTAGATAGCAGGGTAATATAATATAACTTCTCTAAGGTATTAAATAGCTTTAGCGTCTTAGTTATAGATATATATACCTTCCTTAGTAATAACTACTAATAAGCTTTTAGGCTTAGTTATATCTATCTTACTATTTAGGTTAATATTCCCCTTATAAATATCTCCGCAATTTAGCGTTAAATTATCCTTTATTACGCCTTAGTTAGTAAGCGCTTCTTTACTATTTAGGTTAGAGATCTCTACTTATTTATTAACTAATAGTTCTAGTAGCTAAACGAGTATTATAAGCTTATAATCTAAAAGGTTAAAAATAGTATAATACATTAGATCCTTATATAACGATATTAAAAAGGCTATTTATAATTAATTATATATCTTTAGCTTAGGGTATCTATTAGACTTAAAGGGCGCTAGGGTTCTAAGTTTAGTGCCTTATTTAATTTTTAATAGATAAGGAGCGTTATTAATAATAGGAATAAGTAGTAACTTACCTATATATATATATATATATACCCTTTATGCTCTAAGCTAAATAGAAGGGACTCTATTTTACTAATAATATATTAATTTAAATAGCGGAGCGATTATATAGTGCAATAGTTATATTTCTAGTAGTATATATATTATAAACTTTCAAAGGGACTTTTAAATAGATCTAAGAAGGAATTCGAATATTATTATAGGATACGATCTAGATATATAATTCTAAGTTTAGGATGTTAAGCCTATTAAGTATATTAAAGTCTTACCCTATAAATAGACTAGTATCTAAATATAGAATAAGCTATATACTTATATAAAGCTTAGTAGTTATTATATAACTATTAGGTTATTATCCTTATATAAGAATTAAGAAGGTTACCTAAGTAATAGTCTTAAGACTTCTAACGCCTTAGAGCTTAAATACCTTAGGTTCTCTTAAGAGGGTATAGAACTATTATAAGCAGGCTTTACTTATAACTAAGCGGTCTATACTAGTATTAATATAGAATATAATTAGTAGTCTATTATAATAGCCTCGGATAATAATCTTAGCGTATATATAATAATATAAATATATAACTATATATCGCTATAGCTTAATAGGACTAATAAGCGATATATTTAGCTAAGGGGATAGAAGGGCCTAATATAAGAAAATACCCTCGAAGTTAGTATATAGCTTAGCGTTATAAAAGTATATTTCATAAGAGCAGATTCTAGGATCCTTAAGGAGCGAATTTTAGAATAAGTTAATATTAAAAACAGGGTACCTATCCTTATATCTAGGGATATAACCTAGAGGGTATTGATAATAATAAGTGGGTTAAGTAACTAGGTTAATATACTTAGGATTTTCTTCTTATTACTCTTAGTTATCCTTATTATTAGTACTAATAACTAAGTCTTCTTTATATAAATCTAAATCCTCGCTAGCTTTAATATACTAGATATAGTTAAAGTCGCCCTTATCTAATAAAATATATACTTCCTCTTCTACTTACTTATAACTAATACCCTTTACTATATATACTAAAAGGTAACTAGGTAGTTAAGGATATTAAATATATTAACTAGGCTAATCGCATTAGTATTTAGGAGGTTAGACTCGAGACCTTCTTTAACCTTACAATTAGAAAGTAGCTTATAAGGTATTATTATTAGAGAAGTTTATTATCTCTTTAGGACGTTCCTTAATTAAGGAAATCTTCGAGGTTTAATATCTCTTAGGGATATCTCCTAGTTAAGGGAAATAATAAAGGGTTAATATCTCTTATTAATATTTCCTAGTTAAGAGAAAGGGGGAGTTTAGAGGCTTTTAATAATATATAATACCTATAGGTATTAACTACTAAGATACTACTTTATATAAACTTAATAGGCCTCTGGCCACTGCATAGTGATTTTACCTGCTTAAGTGCAACAGACCTTCTAACTCCGCGCCTCCTGACAATACACAGCCGGAAGGTCGACCTTTTGGGTTGAGGAGTTATCTCGTATGGTGGCTTTCGCAGCACCTTCAGCACCTTGCTCGAAGGTCAACCTTTTGGGTTAAGGAGTTATCTCGTATAGTGGCTTTCGCAGCGCCTTGCTAGAAGGTTTAGCGAGGGCGTTACTACGAGAGCCTTAGTAGCCCGTTCGGCTCTGATATAATCGGCCCTAGTATAGCGCGCGTTCGACTCTATGCGGTGATATTTAGAGGGTTTACTTGCGAGTAGTAGGAACGTATAGGGTTCCTATATTGTTTTCCTTAACTAGTAGAGGGTATAAGTTAAAATACCTATATAGTGTTTCCCGAATTATACCTGCGAACTAGGTGAATTTGTTATAGTCTTTTTGCGAAGGGGCTGCGGCGTAATTCCGAGCTTAATAAACTTAATAGGGTTTGTTATTTATATAGTTAAATACCTTCTTTAATTATAAGGGATATCCTTAGTTATAAGGGGATATAGCTAACTATTAAGGTTATACTACTAATTAATATAATCTATATAGTAAGCGAAAAATATAGGTAAAAAATCTATAAATATTAAAGGTTTTCTCCTTAAAGGTAATAAGCCCTTTTATAAGGGTTTACTACGTTTAGGTACGTTTAACGCGCTAAATACGTTAGGCGCCCTTGGGCGGGATACCCGCGCTGAGCGCGTTCGGTATTACTAATAATCCTAAACTCTAGTATAGTTCCTACTAAGTTAATATTACATACCTTCTTAAAGTCCTAGTACTCTAGTAGGATACTTATTTTAATCCCCTTAATATCCTTAGGGTCTTAGGTATCCTCCTAGTAGTTATTAGTTAATATATAATTAACTTATAATACTCCTATAAGTACTACTCTTACTTTATTCTTAATACGCCTAAGTTCCTTTATCGTTATAATAAGGTAGATACTCTTCTTATATAGGGAAAAGGTCTAGCCTAACTCCCTCTAATTAAGATTAGGGCACTCTATTATATACTAAGGGATCCCTAGGATAATATTATATCTATTACTATTAATAATCCTAAAGTTATATAAAGCTATCTATTAGACGCCTATACTATTAGTTATTTAAGTAAATAACTTCTATATATTATAATTAGGTCCTTTAGATACTTATATTCCCCTAATAGGTTCTAACTTATTAGCCTCTAGTTAGGTATTAGTTATAATCCTCTAGTTTATAATATTCTTATTAGCTCTATAATTAGTAAGTATAGCACTAGTCTTCTAGCTACTTATAACTTAGACCTATATTATTACTTTAATATAATATAGCTAGTTACTATCCTACTAAATTATATATATTACTACCTAGTCCTCCCCTAGTTATTTACTAGGGTAAGGTTTCTCTTTATAATAAGAGTAGCTATACTTCTTATAATATAAGTACCTTAGTGTAATATAGCCTTTTCTCTTATAATTATAATAAATAATCTCCTTCCTAATATCCTAGTCCTTAGTATCCTCCTAGTAGGTATTAGTATTATTATAATCTAAGTAAGTTTACCCTTTTAAGGCCTTAGTTAATCCCTCTAGATTAATAGGTTAGCCTTCTAGTTATTATCCCTTATTATTAATCCCCTAGTCCCTTACTAGTACCTTATATATCTATATATTAACTATAAGTTTAGTATCTCTAGCCTTAGTATTAAGGTTAAGCTGCGATTTTAATAACTTATTTATTATAATATAGTATTAGAGCTTAGGGTCTAGCCTAGCTACTATATTAGCTACCTAGATCTCCTCTAGTTATTAGTAAAGGCTCTCTACCTTAATCTCTTTATAGTAATTAATAAAGCTCTAGTATAACTATCCTAGTAATAGGCCTATTTCAGCTAGGTTTATATACTAAGGGTCCTAGACCCTATATTAGCTATACTATTAGCTAACTAGTCCTTTATTACTACTTAGATAATATCCTTTAATTTGTTATTATAATTAATAGAGAGGTATAAGGTTTATTACTTTACTACTATCCCTCTAAGTATCTAATAGTAAATACTACCTTTTTAAGGTTTAATATAATCTTATTTATTTTAAATTATATATCGAGGTTAAATATAAACTAATTAAAGTTAGTCTAGGTTCTACCCTTATACTTAAGTATAGGGAGGTACTTCCTCTAAAGTTCTAATTAATACTTCTTTAATTTATTATTAATAACTACTTAGTAAGTAATAAGGTTACTTATTAGAGTTAATAATTAGCTAGCCCTTAAGGCCTTAAGATATTCCTATTTATATTTTAGCTACCCCTTCTTTTCTTCTTCTTTAATAAGCTAATCTAATTTAGCCTCTATTAATTAATTATTTAATTCCCTATTAATACTCTTATTATTATTTTATTTAATAAATATCTTATCTTATATTTAGCTATTTAATTACTCTTAGCTAATAGGGGATCCTAATAGTAATATTATATTTATCTCCTTAGTAGATTTATAAGTAAGTATTATATTATTATATATTATATTACTCTAATAATCTATACTCTTATTAATATAAATAAGAGAGAAGAATATATTATAAATAAGTATAATATAAAGTAATAGAGTTAGTATAATTAGGTATAGCTTAAGTTAAATATTCTTCTCTAGCCCTCTAATTTACTAAATAAGAGCTAAAAAGCTTATTTAGTAATTACCTAATACCTCCCTATATCTCCTAACTCCTATAGACTTCCCTACTTAGCCTGCTAAGCCCTTTTCCCTGCGATATTATCCTGGCTCGTGACAAATACATCGTGCTTGTTATCTTCATATCCAAAGTCGATGCAATAAGTCTAAGTCCTCTGACAGCTCCAGGATCTGGTCCATCTACTTATGCTAGTTTCCCGGCATTGATCGTCATCTTGGAAGAATTGATGGTGTGGCCTAGAATTGATAGGCTGCCAAGTCGGCAGATGGTCCGAACCACGATGTCACGACGTGTTGCCAGTTAGCCGTGGCTGCCATTCTCCCACCAGTAGTATCGAGCATCCCAGGTCAGCATGGACCACGACTCGGGATCAGACCCGGTTGATATTCAGGTTTTAATATTGTTCTGATACCCTTCATCTGAAAATACGACGCGACAATTGAACGCCCACAAAGAAGCCGAAGTGGTGTTTATACCGGGCTTGCTTTCGCTTTTCACCCCGCCTTGAATCTTTGCGCCCCTGAATCAAAGTCAGACGGGTAAGGGGCTCCGTAAAGACTGCGAAATACGGACTTGTCCGTCCTTGTCAACGAGTCCCCTACCGAACACTCGCAAGGATGGCGTAAGGAAGCCCTTTCTTTAAACCGCACTTCAATCAGGGTTTCAAAGAGTGGTGAGTGTGGGAGAGTAGCGGCGGAGGCCCAAATGCGGCTTAAAAAGCGCGAAGAGTAGATGCAGTGAGTATTTCCGCCCCGACTTCCGGACCCCGAAACGGAGAGAAGAGGTCTAGTGACCCGAGAGGGCACTGACTGCTCCGGGCGCAAGTTCAGCTTGGCCGCCTATCAAACTTGGCGCCGCGCCGTCATCACGGGGACTTTTTTCACGCACTCCGGGCAGGATCCAATGCAGCCGGGAGAAGTCGAACCCGGTAGGCGCGTTCCCGAAAGTTCGGTAAAACCCCCGATTGCTCGGAGCCGACTGACGTTGCACGGTGTCTTGCTGCCTTGGACACCCACACAATATTTTTCTTCAAAGCCTCCTAGCTGACGTTCCCATGGTCGCAGCTGACAGGTTTTTAGCTAAACCTAAGGTTCAAACCACGCCTCGCGGATGACAGTGTTGAGGGTGTTCGTCGGGTGAGATGATAGGGACCGCAAGGGATGAACATCCTTGGTGATTGGCATGTTCCAAAATAGCACAGAAAGAAACCGGCTATTTTGTCCCAATGATGTTCGGTTGGCTAAGAAAAGCGACACCAACTTCAGCTTTGACTCGTGGACTCGTCATCGCCAACGCTGTGTTCAGGTGGTGCAAGAATGTGACGGGCTGCTGGCGCGGACAGTGAGCGGCGTTGTGTCTGAGTATACTGCGTAGTTGTCTGAGGCAATAGACCTCAAGGGGGATTACCTAACGCGGCACAACCATACGGATACTTCGCGTCACAACCAATACGATTTATGAGGCGCATGTGTGGCTCAGTCACCAAATGTCTCGCCTGTGAAAATCAAATCGTTCCACCTATCACAGTAAGCAATCTCGGGGACCCTGGGATACCCGCCCCTAGGGTCTCGCGGCATACGCGCAGGGTTCCGAAGGTGCAAATGCTCGCTGCGCTTTTCTGGGCTTAGGTAAAGCAAAGCACTGCTTTTTTGGGCTAAAGTAAGCAGATCTCGCTAAGGTCTCTGATTAGTTAGCTAATATAGCCCTAAGCCTAACTAGGTAGGGTGGAGGTTAGTGGGAAGGTATAATTACACCTCTCCCGGGGTTTTGAATATTAGCGTAGTGAATTGCCCTACTAGTCCCTATCTTATAACTAGGTTTTTTTACTAAAGTTATAATTTTATTATTTTCGCCCGATTTCTATAGGATTCTAAGGAAAGTAACTTCTAATATAAAAGCTAAAGCCTACTTACTAACGCTAAAAGAGAGGGTAGATTTTTTTCCTACTACTACTACTACTAATACTAACCCTAATCCCTACCTACTTATATAGTAACCTCGCTAGGTCTACTAATTACTAATAAGTTAGGTAGTAGTAGTATTAGCTACTAAATATGCTATATAAATAATACTAATTTAAAAGTACTAGTACTATAGTAATCTTATGCTATTTAGGTATAGTATCGTGGGGTAATTTATATACTAATATTTAAAACCCCGGGAGAGGTATAATAATAAGTAGGTAAGGGTAGGTGTGGGTAGGTGTGGGTGGGTATATAGGTAGGTATGTGTACTAACCCTATAGGTAAAGGGTATATAGGTCTAAATAATACCCTGAAAGATATATTTAGTTAATTTATATAGTTTAGTAGTTTATATTATAAGCTATAATAATTAGACCTATATATAGGTTCGAATTATAAAAGTATACCTCTCCCGGGGTTTTAAATATTAGTATAGTGAATTACCCTACTAGTCCCTATCTTATAACTAGGTTTTTTTACTAAAGTTATAACTCTATTATTTTCGCCTAATTTCTATAGGATTCTAAGGAAAGTAACTTCTAATATAAAAGCTAAAGCCTACTTACTAATACTAAAAGAGAGGGTAGATATTTTTCTAACTACTACTATTACTAACCCTAATACCTACCTAACCGCATAGTAACCTCGCTAGGTCTACTAATTACTAATAAGTTAGGTAGGAGTAGTATTAGCTACTAAATATACTATATAAATAATACTAATTTAAAAGTACTAGTACTATAGTAATCTTATGCTATTTAGGTATAGTATCGTAGGGTAATTTACACGCTAATATTTAAAACCCCGGGAGAGGTGTAGTAGTAGTTTTTCGCACTTTTATAATTATATAAGAGGGAAGTTCTATAGTTTTTAGATTTTTTTTTAAGTAAGTAGTTATATTAGGCTAGATTAACTTTCTAGTTCCTAATTAGGTATAGGTTATAAGTAATATCGTGCTTTTTCTGCTTTTTTTTAGCTAATGCAAAAGCACTGCTTTTTTGGGCTAAAGCAGAAAAACTCGGAACCCTGCATACGCGGGTGCCCCTGGTACGTCGGTGGACTGGCCGCCACGGGTCCGCGGACCCTTGAAGTTGACGTAGAAGAAGCCGAGTTTCCGTTGAGTTGCCTGTGAGATAGGGTCTCACAAACCACAATACTAAGTCTACGCAGTAGTTGTGCGGTTTCTTCCTATCCCTTGATCTCTTTAGAGAGACTCGTGTTAGTGTCCACGCACGGAGTCAATGTATGAGTTGGCTAGCAGCGAGTCCCGTAAACCAAATGTAATAGTCCAATCTGCGTCGCTCTGACAGTCGAAGAAGAGACGAGGGATCCCTGGTAACGCCCTACGACGGCCGATTCTGCAAGATGGGGACTGCGCGAGTCCACATGTCTAACGGAGTTGTGGATGCCTTCAGGGTGACGTTGATCTTCATGCGAATATGCTTATTCGTCCAGACCGAAGACGTTTGAATGCTTAATCCCTGCTGTCGCGGCAGCTCGAGCGCCCCTGACTCCGGCCTCTCCTTACTTACCCGCTGCAAGCACAATCAAATATCACTTACCATATCATCGACCCATACGGGGCATATCAGTTCAGCTGCTATTGTCATGCAATACTTACGTCGCCTGTACTCGGTGAGCCAGGGCCTGTGACATTTCGGTAGGGGTCTCAGGCATTTGAGCACTCAGTGGACTGAAAAGAGCAAATCCGAGACCTGTCATCGTCGTCCCGTGTCTGGAACGAGATAGCCGACGACCAGTCAGTGAGCAGGCCAGCTTCAGTCAAGCTCAAGCTCAAGCTTCGGCACGATGCAGGGCTGCTGCATGTTGTCGCTGCATCATCCAGTCGCCCTGAGCTCATCTCGTCCCATCCACCAGAGCCTATGATCTATCAACTCGTGTTCCCGTCCCAAATGACTCACTCACCTCCATACGCGGGCGAGGAGAGAGAAAAAGGGCATGCGAAAAATAGCACAACTCCCCTCTTTATCATCTGAATCCTCCCGCTCATATGTATATCGCAACTCTCCCTCTGTCAAGTCCACGTCCAGAGTGCACAGTCAGACAGAGGGGACGAAGACGAATCAACTGTATTGGGGACAACGTGCCTGAGTTATTGAAATAACACTATTCATCCTTTCAATTTGAACGCCAAGGCCAAGCACAAACTATCGATGTGCACACTCATCTCCCGCCTTTAAATTGTAAATACCGCCTTCGCCGTCCCCGAAAAGTCATTTGACGAGTCGGTTTGTTATTCACAACCAACAATTCTGAATTCAGGTCACACGCGAAAAAAAAAGAGAGAGAGAGAGAGAGAAAACCGGTCGAGGCAACCACCTCTGCAACAAACCTGTTTGGACGAGTCCCTGCAGACTCCTGACTCTCGCTCCTTTTCCGCGAACAACCCGGGACCGTTTCGTGGGGCATCTCGTTTCTCTCCCGCGCTGCTTCGCCAGTTCAGGTTCGCATCGCAATCGCAGCGCAGTGAGGGACGGGCATAGCCTCACCCGGCTGACGACTCGTTTTTGCCATTGGATGCCGTTGCTGTGCTGCCAGCGCCGACTCTAGCTGGATTCTCTCGCCCGAAGCTGCTGCCGACACCCCGGCTCAGAAGACCCAGAAAGAAAGACACGCATCCAGGCACCATTCTATCCTTCATCCCTCCCCTCTCAGTACCCTCGTCTTCTGCCGCTATTGCAGATCCGGGGACCTTGTACCCTTTTCTCCTTCTCCTTTCTTTCTTTCTCGTTTCTTCTCTGAACCTCGAGGTCTGATCTCATCCAATAGCTTCTGCCTGTAACCTAAGGTAGCTACCGCGCCTGTGCCTCGTCGCCTCTGAGACGCCTCATTGTTTGCATAACTAACCAACCAGCAGCTTTACCGCTTGGCTGAGAATTTCATATTCCTCCAACAAGGCCGCAACAAATGATCTATCTGCACTTGCACCCGAGAAAACGAACGAGCGAGCGGGAGCGAATGCTTTTACCCACCTGCGGAAAGATATCACACTCGCACAACAATCGCAAGCACGAAGAAAAAGGAACCAAAAGCCGAACGTTCACAAGTACCGAACCAAAAAGTATCTCCCGCCTCTCAAACCTCCAAACTCAGTTTTCATCCCGAATGAACCAAAAACCCTCGCAAGAAACTCTAGACGGCAAATCTCTCTCGACCCACACCAGCTTCTGAGCTGTGACATTGACAGCGCCAGCTTCCTGGTCTCCCCGGCCGCCCCCAATCCACGTCCCCAGCGGCCCCATTCGCGGTAGTTGGCAAGTTCCTTGGGGCCTTTTGGGCAGAATATAATTTAGACTGGGCTGTGAACGCTCCCGCCTCACATCACCTCCTCTTGGCTCAGCCACCGTTTTCCACCCTCACACTCTCTTCACACACACCACACACACCAGCACCAACAACTCACATACATACTTGCATACATACGCATACACCACTCACGTACGCGAACGGGGATACGGATACGTACGTTCTCTTACACACCCTCTCACCAACGCCTGCGTCGTCCAGATCTACACAAATACGATCCCGTCCGCTCCTCTGTCTGGCTCCTCGTAAAATTCATCTTCTCTTCAGAATGTCCGCCCAGATCGAGGCTAGGTCTCTGGCCTCGCTCAATCACTTGGCGGCCAATCCGCCGCAATACCCCATCAATCCAGCGGGAGAACGTCAAGACCCGTTGACTCTCTACATATCCCGCGTTCCTGGCACGCGAGGTGAGTCCTTCCTTCGTTACTCGCATCTCACCTCACGATGGCATCACTAAACGCGCCAACCCAGACATCATCCTCACAACCGCCAAGCCCCACATCAAAAACGTCACTAGCGAAGATGTGGCCAACTCATTCTACTACATCCACCTCGAACTTCCCGGCGAGGGTAACCGCCCCTATGACCTCGGCGCTCAGCAGTCTCACCTGCGCAACCCGGACACGCCCAGGTCGAGCATAGAAAGCACACGCAGCGCAGCCCAGATCCGCAGGAAGCCCTTGCCCGTCGGTGCAAAAGTCCCCTCGCCGCCTGCCGAGCCCGCGCGGTCCTACCCAGTACCAGGCTCTCACCCGGCTGCAGGCGGTTACGGCGCCGTCTACGATCAGCTGCAGTTTCGCGGGGCCGACGAGTATTCCGACGAGAGGCCGGATCTACCTCCGAGGCCCCTGTCCTACTCGCCCCCGGCGCCGGTCCGCAAACCCGTCGGCCCCCGTGCCATCCCGACCCCGGTCTCTGACCATCACGACGTGCCACCATTCGCAGCAAATGGTCGTGGTCCATCGCCCTCCGGCTCTCCGCAGCGCGTGCCGCAGGAGGATCGCCGCTCGAGATCCCGCGCGCCCACAACGACGTCCCAAATCCGCCAGCTTTCCAGGTCACCCTCACCAAACCGCTTCCACAACACAACCGCCGTCCCCTTCACCCTCTCTATCATCCGCCGCGATCCGAGCACGGGAAATCAATGGAACATCGGCCGCGTCTCGTCGCATCAGCTGGAGGACTCGGGCGAAGACTACGAGTACTTCTCCTTCGACTCGGCAGGTCTCTCAGCCCACGACCGCCGACGCGCCAACGCACCCCAACCACCCATCAGCATCCGCCTCGAGTCGTCGGGATACGCAAGGTTCAGACACATGCCCCTGCGCCAGAGCCTCGACATGCCCCGGACGTCAATGTCCTCTATTCCCTTCGCAAACTCCGAGGACGCCATGAACTGGCACCAAAAGCAGCAGCAGCAGCAGCAGCAGTCGCAGCACCCGACGGAAGGCGGCTTCAACAGACAAGTCGTCATGGCCTACACCAAGTCGTGGACGACCAACATTCGCGAAAAGTTCAACTCGCGCTCGAGATCCGGCAGCATCGACAACCCCCTTGGCGCCTCGTCCGCGCGCTCCAACCGCCACTCGCGCCAGCTGAGCGCGCACTCCACGGGCTCCATGTCCTCGAACGGGAGCGACTCGGGGCCGATCATCACGCAGCCCGGCCACGGCCTGCGGCCCCGCGGCTACGTCTTCGTGTCTCCCTGGGACGGCCTGTGCGAGTTCCGCACGGGGAACGCCGGGCGCAGCGTCAAGTGCAGACACGTCCTCCCCCAGGCCGGCGGTCTCAGCAACCCTCTCGTGCCGTCCGGGTCGTCCAACTCTGCGCCGGTGAGCGAGCTGCGGTTCAATCTGCCGACGACGGAGCTGTTCAAGCAGGAGGGCAAGAGGGAGCAGCTCAGCGGACACTTCAGCAAGCTCCTCAACATCAACAACCGCACGGGCGAGTACAGCGACGACGACGACATTCCTAGTCCGTTTGATTTGAGGCTCGGCCGCGAGAAGGCCGGTGGCGGCAATCGCGGGAAGAGGGCGAAGCTGGGCAAGCTGATCATCTACCCGGAAGGCCTGAAGATGCTGGACCTGGTGGTGGCTGCCAACATGGGAGTCTGGTGGGGAGCTTGGGAGAAGAGCTTTTAGGAGGATTATCTGGCACAGGTTGATGGATCATGACCACGAAGATACCAGCTTAACGAGATGAAAGAGTCGAGCAAGATTTGGGGTATGATGGGAAGGTTTTTTTTTTTTTTCATTTTTTAGGCGTGTCGGTTCTGATTTGAGCAAGGCGTTGGTTGAAAATGCCCTTACATAGCTAAATTCCGCAAGGATATGTGTGAGCTGTTGCTATATGCACGAGAGACTAATTTTAATTCTTCAACTTCATGTGAATCCCGCGTCTCGACCGCCTACTTCGATGTCTGATGTCCTGCGTGACGTCAAATAATTAATCGAAAGCTGGCTCCTTAAGGTACCTTGGTCGCACTTACACAGCAGGACGTACACAGCAGGACGTAGTGCCACGGACAAAGAAAAGGTTGCTTTTCGAGAGCGATTTACACAAGTCCAGCCCATCCCGACCTGTCTGTGGTACACATAAACAACATGCCAGAACCCCGCTGCTGCTACTGCCTCTTTGGCTCTGCATCTCCCTCCGCATGTCCCTCAAAAATATTAAGCTGGAAAACCAAAAAACTCGTTTCTATTCCACTTCATTTAAGTCTCGTTTTACCTGTAGGGAGCATCGGCACGGATGACAGCAGCCAGCTCAGGCTCCCACTTATCGCCGTTCGACAGCAGCTTCTCCTTGTTGTACAGCAGCTCCTCGCGGGTCTCGGTGGCGTACTCGGCGTTGGGGGACTCGACGATGGCGTCGACGGGGCATGACTCCTGGCAGAAGCCGCAGTAGATGCACTTGGTCATGTCGATGTCGTAACGGGTGGTGCGGCGGGAGCCGTCGGCGCGTTCCTCAGCCTCGATGGTGATGGCCTGTGCCGGGCAGATGGCTTCGCAGAGCTTGCAGGCAATGCAGCGCTCTTCGCCAGATGGGTAGCGGCGAAGCGCGTGCTCGCCACGGAAGCGGGGGGAGATGGGGCCCTGGAGGTCGACGTTAGTTTATTACGATCTTGCATTCCCTGGAAGTTGCATGAATCTGCGGTCGAGGAAGCCTGCTAAGCGTTTACGATCCAACTCTGCAGCGTCGGGGATACGCGGCGAATCTTGCGTCGAGCCAATTTTGATGCACTGCGGTACCCGGCCTCCCTTCCGGACCTCCATATTCGCGTTTCCCATACCCAGTGCCTTCGCTGTACTCATGTATGTAGGAGAAAGGGTTGAGAGTAAATTGAACCAACCTTCTCAAAGGGGTAGTAGATAGTGTACGCCGGGCGGACGAACTGCTCCAAGAGCACGTACATTCCCCTTGCCATTTCGGACATGAGGAAATATCTGCCCATCTTGTTCAAGGTAGACTCCTTGTCCTCGTCCCAGGTCTCGAATCTCTTCTGGCGGAAGCCCTGAGGCGGGGGGCCGGCGGGTGTGGCATAGGTGCGGACGGCGTTGGCGGCCATGAGGCGGCCGACCATGGCGGTCGAGGAATTTCTCGCGGCCGGCCTTGATGCTGCGAGAAGCATCGTGACGGGTAGCTGCGCCGCGGGAGGCATTTTCGGGTATGGTGTTCTCGATCGACGGGGTTCGCGACGGCTCCAATTGACCGGGCAGATGGGCAGAGGTCGAGGATCGAGGATCGCGGGGGGCCGTAGGCGACAAGGAATTACGGTAGTCGGTTGTTCGGGTGTTGAACTTGACGTTATGGACAATCTCTCTCGGCACTGGGGGGGCGAGCTTTGGTGCGGGATTACAAAGGGCGGGACTTCATTGGCTGAAGTGGAGTCACGTGGCTTGCGATTATCTCCCGGCTCGGGAGGAAGCAGCGCTTCATAATGATGATGGCAGTGGCGACCAACGACGCTTGTTCAATTGGCCTAAGAAAATCTGATAGGTCTTTTGATTGATGAGTCACTCGCTTTGGATTCCGTCTCTTCTCAAATGCCACGACCTTGCGCTTAAGGCGCAGGATGGAAATTTCGGGGTCAGTCACATGATTAGTCACGTGCGGCTCATCGGAGCTAGCTAGGAACGCCTCGGGAGGGTGACGAGAAATTTATCATCATAGCCGTTGTCCTGCAAGCACCTCCTCCATACCCCCGAGCTACCGCCAAACAGCTTAGCTGCCACCACCGAAACGATCCATCTCTCAACCCGCCAATCGACCGCCCAGAGCTTCCGAAGCCTCTCCCTCGCCTCGTGGAATCACACATTTCCTAAAATGTTCCGCACAGCAGTCCTCCGCTCCGCGGCCGTCGCTACGCGCGCCATCCGTCCCGCCGTCCAGTCCGCTCCCCTCGCCCGGACATCTCTCGTTGCGCCCCGTGCTGCCTTCGCTCGCGCCGCCCCCAAGGCCGTCCCCGTTCGCTTCTACTCTGCTGCCACCGGTCTGAAGAAGGAGGAAGTCGAGGGCCGCATCTTCTCTCTGCTCCAGGGTTTCGACAAGGTCAACGACCCTGCCAACGTACGTCACCGTCTATTCTTGAGATAATCAAGTCGACCCAATTGGATCGATATATGAACAGTAAGCTGATGTCAAGCAACGTACAGATCAAGCCCAATGCCCACTTTGCCAACGACCTCGGTCTTGACAGCTTGGACACCGTCGAGGTCGTCATGGCCATTGAGGAGGAGTTCAGCATTGAGATCCCCGACAAGGATGCCGACACCATCCACTCAAGTTCGTGAAGCCGTTACTCACAACCTCAACTTGCAAATACTCACTAATTGGCAGTCGACAAGGCGGTCGAGTACATCCTCAGCCAACCCGATGCCCACTAAACGAACAACCGCTTACTCCGCCTAAACCCGTCTCCCGGCGGTCTGTACAATTACCTGCCCCCGACATCGACAACGCCACTCGCAATTAGAAGGGAGGGGACGACATGAGAGATGCTGCGTCTGTGCTTTGGAACAATGGATGGAGCAAAGAGCAAGATGGTTTTATCGTGGTGGGTGGGTGGACGGTTCGGTATGGTAGCCCACAGCGTGGCCCTCCCGCGCATCAGCGGCAATGCGACGCAGCTCTGCATGTTCAATCGTGTTCGGAGCCGGCCGTGTGGCCTTGTATTAGTGTATAGATTCTCCGTCACTCATGCGTTTCCTCTGCGCAACATCTGCTTTTCGGGGCATCATCATCCGCCACCGGTGGATTTCTCTGCACAAGAGGTGAAAAGCAAGTTAATCTAATTAAGCAGGTTGTGTAGGGCTGGGAATCCGCGAATAACTAACAAAATCAAGGGGATGGGACGATAATTCGTCAAGATGGAATACACAGCGGCAAGACGAAGGGCAAGCTGTCGATTACTGACCATTCTCCGCAGGGAAACAAGCAGTATTGCGCCACTGCAATTGCGCTGTATATGACTTTTGACTCGGTGTTTGCTATCGTTATCTTTCGGATCACAGCCATGACCTAATCACTTTCATTCCACCCATCCTTCGACCTCCTTCTACAATGTTTGCTGTCCTCATGGTTGATTGCAGTAATTGTTGAAGCTCACGCTGACCTTGGAATTAAGTGCCCCCAGTCGCCATCATTCAGTCCAAGCTCAGTCGCTATTGAGGCTTTGCTATGAGACGAAGACATATCTCCCCTATTACCTACAAAGACTGGATCCCTCGAACAGCTCTGGACAGCTGCACTGTATCTATCATGATCCTAAGCTCAAGCCCTCCGCACGCTTTCCCGCTAACCATGCAAGACCCAAAATGCTACCGAGCATGTTCCTTGGCCCACTCGTCCAAATTTCCAAAGACGTGAAGCCAGACGGATGTGTGGTCAAGATCCTTTCCAAACGGTCAGTTCCTACCCTCACCCGTCACCACGTCAGCAACTCAACGGGGAAGCGACTCACATGAGTTCGGGGATCAGCATCAACCTCCCTTGAAAGCCTTCAAAGCAACGTTTCCCGCGGTGGGATTGATCCCGACCTACTTGGCCGAGTTGACACCAATTGTCGGGTCCTTCACGCTCAAACCCGGCGCAAACGCCCGCCTACAGTCGTTCCTGGACGGCGCCTCCGGCACGAGCCCAGGCACGGGCTGTTCCAGCCCCATGACCCAAGAATTCGCCGTGCTCTTCCGGATGCACTTGAACAAAGCCTTCTTGTCGATGCCGTACTTCAACCCGGATCGCCATGCCCTCCGTCGCGACAACGTTGTTGGCGAGGGCGATGTAGTTGTGCGCAATCTTGGCCACCTGACTCACGCCCAAACCGCCGCAGCAGGAAATCGTGCTCGGGACGCCGACGAGGGACAGCGTATCGTAGACGCGCTTGCCGACCACGTTTTCGTTTCCATCGCCGGCGGCGGGCTCAGCGTGCCCCGACCATGAAGGACAGAGTTCCCGCGTTGGCACCCCACACACCTCCCGAAACCGTGGCGTCGACAAAAGACCCGCGGCCGGCGTCGATGATGTTCTTCCCGACCTCCTGCGTCCCCTCGATCCCCGTCGTGCTGCACTCGATCAGCAGCCTCTCGGGGTTTTGAAGGGGCGGCGATGACGCCCGATTCGGTGTCCTGGTACACTTTTCTGACGTGGGGGCCGGCGGGCAGGCTGGACAGCAGCGTTCTGACTTTGAAAGCAACGTCTTCCGGAGAGGAGGCTACTTCGATTTTGCCGTGCGATCCGGACTCGGAGATGAGTCTTTGGATGGCTTCCTGGTTGATGTCGAACACGTGAGGAGTTGTGGTTGAGGGTAACTTCTTCCGAAGGTTGCTGGCCATGCCGTAGCAGCCAACGATACCGATGCCTGGATATAACTTGGTTTCTCAAGTCTCAAGTTGAAAGGGAACTCGGGCCACACATACCGATGACACCGTAATCCGTGGACATTGCGACTGACTTTCGAGTTTGCTTATTTCAAGGTGACAACCGTTTGATTCGAGTCAACTGAAAATCCATGCTCAAGTTCAACCTCTCCTATAAATCGATTGGGTGTTCCACTTACAACAGGGAGTTCGGTCCATTGCCGTTGCGCCATCGTCCGCTTTACGTGCCGGACCTTCGATCGTTCACCCAGGTATCCAACACCGGACCGCTCGTGTGTCGGATTCATATCGCAAATGCTCGAATCCCGACGTCTACCAGCATGAGCCCCAGGTTATCTCAAACAGCCGAAGTAAGAATGCCCAGATGTACCTGGCGTGATAGATTGCGATCGCGCTGGATTTGTTGATGAGCTCTTCGGTGGAAGGATCTCGCGAGAGGAAGCCGGCGATGATTGGACCGCACAATCACATCAGCCCCCGACTTACGTTGTCATCGTCGATCAAAGAATGTTTAAGTAGGCTTTGGTAGCCAGGCAACTTGCATGTGCGAGCCACGTATATGATTGGAATTGAAGCAACAAGTCCGGAGTCCTTCAGGTTGCAACATCGTAGTCTTGCGCCGACTCAGTCTAATGAACAAGAACAGGCTTTTGTATATAGAGGACGATAATTAGACGGTGGTATCAGCTTTTCCTCTTCAAAACGTCTCTAGTGGGGTGCCGAGTCACAGCCTGCTGACCCGTAATAACTAGACGCTGGCCATGTTCTATTCCACAATCAGATAAAACAAAAGACTCGCACACGCGCATGCAAACCTAGCCACCTCCGTTACTTCCTCGTTCCAAGATTTCCCACTTACAACCTCCCTGCAAAATCCTGAAGCCATGATCCCCAGAGATCAAGATGCCCTGTATACCATCGAAGCCAATAGATACCTCCAATTTTAGTAATAGTGAGTGGAAACAAAACGACCGCACGCAGATTAATCCTGCCAACCAAGTCGATCATTTTAAACCTCCAAGAACTTAGCCCACGAGCCTCCCGCGGCGAAGGAAACAAAAAAAAAAGACAAAACTCCGGCAAAATCCCTACCCTGGTTGTATAAGCAGCCACCCTGTAGATCCGATCCCTCTGCTGTGTTCCTTTTGTAGACCGGTTATTTTTCGTTCCCGATGGCGCTTTTGTTATTTTAAATCGGCCAATGCATGATGAAATAGTCGTGACTGAAATCGAGTCGTAGAGTGTCGTCAGGGTGTGAAAGAGTTGAGAGTAAACATGGTCGCCGCCAAAGTGGTGACCTTACACCATCGCTATGCTTTTTTTCCAGTCCCGGTGGTATATGCTTTTTTTTTGTGCGAGAAGCACATCAACGTCCGCCTACGGTCTCGACACTGACGGAGGGTTCGCGCTGCTCCTTCGCCAGACCCGAGCCGGGAGCGGCGTTTTTGTTGGACAGGGCGTTGGCGTAGCTCCATCCGCCTCCGATGCCGAAGCCTGCCGAGCCCCGCTTTCGGAGTCTTGCCGAAGACTGATCTTCCTCCTCCTCCATGTTGAACACGAAGGCAGGGTCCTCCTCGTCGATTGGGGTCGTGTATCGTCCAGTGAAGGACGAGCTGATGGATCCGCTTGAAATATGTCGTTCCATCACACGCTCCCGCTCCTTGCCGATAGGTCCGGCGCCGTTGCTTGGAGCACGGCCGGCAGCTGCTAGAGGGTGCAAGTGCGGGCTGCCGCCGCCGTCGTCGCCAAGTCGGGTTCGCTGAAGCTGCTGGGTGAGGGCAGACAAGGACTCGCTACCGGCACGAGATCCGACCGGGCGCGATAGGCCTCCATTGCCCATTTCGTTAGAAAGGACCGAGTTGCGCAGAGGGCTCCCAACATGTCCAAAAGCCGAAGGGCCATGCTTGTGAAGTTCCTCTTCTTTCTGACGCTGGAACAAAGGTCCCCATCGGCTTGGGCTCGCGCCAGTAATCGGGCTTCCGAACTTGGTTCCGTTTTCGCTTCCGGGCTCGCCGTCAATAGCCCGGAGGGAGCCCCGGCGGGCCTTCTCGGCGGGTGTCAGAAGCTCCTGCAAGTTCTGGGGCACGTAGTCCTCCTCTAAGAAGGCAAACTCGGCCTCCCAGTCGTGATCGACGGTCGTCTTGGGCATGCTCGAGCTGAGCATCTTTGGCTTCGCGTATCGGCTCGAGTGCATGGCTCGCCTACCGTAGTATTCCTCACCGGACATTGGCTGACTGGGTGGGCTGCTGGATGCGGTGGCGTTGGCCGCAGCCAGGTATTCGCTGCCGCCGAAAGCGGAACTGTGCAGCATCTTAAGCGTGTCGGAAGTCCGCGAATCTTTGGCGTTGTTCAGCGAAGGCGAGGGCGATTCGAGACCAAACTTGGAAGGGACGGACGAGGGCCACGGTCCACCAGGGAAAAGAGCAGCATTGGAGATGCCCTGCGAATCGAAAGAGGCGGGAAGTGGCGCATCGAGAACGGACAAGCCCTTGGCGTTGGCTGGGGAGAGGCCGAGGCTAAATCGGGAGGCGTCATCGTCGCGGGGAGAGCCATAGTTGGAGCCGGAGTGGGAGTAGGTGGTATCGATAGTCGGGAGGCCGTTTTCGACGCTGGGCTGGCGGCCTAGCTGGTGCTGTCGTTCATCGCCGTAAGGGTAAGCGGAACCGTAGGGAGGGACACCCTCGCGATAAAGGCCGGAGGTGAGGGCGCTTGTCGGGTGGTATCCGGCAGCGGAAGTCGGGTTGATTCGTCCTCCGAGAGTGATGGGTGCTGTTCCGATCGTGACACCGTTCTTGCCGTAGTTGATGCGTCGGCCGTCAGGGAGTACATGAATATTGGCGCATTTCGGGCCGAACTTGCAATTACCCTGCGATAATGGATTCAATGTCAGCAACAGAGAGCGAATGCATCCGTGACGATGACCAGGCGTCGCGCAGAAGGGAGCACGGGCATGAGTGTAGGATATGGTCTGTGTAACGAGGGGCAATAGGGAGATTGAGGTTGGGGGGGGGGGGGGGGGGGGGGTTTTGCGGGTGAGGGCGGCAGCAAGGGCATCGTCGCCATTTTCGCGATGTATTTCGGAGGCTCAACGCACCTTGGCAAAGTATTTGCAAATATTTTCGGCGGCAGCACCAAGATCGTGAGAGAAAGGACAAGCATTGCCGGCCTGGCAAGCGCCCTGCCGGAAGAATTTGCAAGGGACGTGGGAGGTGTCTGTAGTGCAAAAGCAAGACAAGTTAGCCATGGACTGGAGGAGAGAAGAGGGTAGGAATGTTGCTCAAGGACGGGTGCGGTGCGACGTGTTGCAGGCCAGGCCAGACGAGGCGAGTTGCTCTGTCAGCGGAAGCGATGGACGAAGCGTACTTTCGCAATGCAGGTCGCGCAGGCATCGCCATCACCACCCACATCGAAAGTTGTCTTCGCAAGTCGCATCGCAGATCCAGACCGAGGAACAAGAAGAGGTGAAGGTGACGTACTCGGTGGACTGCGTGGGCCGTCGAACCTGGCGGTAGCGGCGGCGCCAGAGGCAGGAGAGGCGACAGATGGCATTGGGCTCATCATGGGACTGGAATGACCATTCTGAGATTGTGTTTGCTGGTTTTGGATGTTGAGGCTGCCACTTCGCATATGGCGATACTCGGGGCCGCTGGTCGAGGGCATCTTGGGATGATGGAGGTGAGGGAAAGGTGGGAAGATTGAAGTCGCCAGGGTGTGGGAGGAGGCGGAGGAGGAGGGGAAAAGAGGCCCGAGTGAGCGACCGGGGGGTTTTGGGGGGTTCTGGGGAGGGGGCGGGCGCTGCTTTTCCAAGTTGGGCCGTCGTTACCGCAGTAGTGGTAGGAGTGAGCGACAGGCGGTGGATAGCGGGCGGACAGCGCTGTGATGGTGGAAACAAGCTGCTGGAAAGCCGGCACGCTGAGCGTGGAGGCACGAAGATGAGGGCGACGACTCGATTTCAGGCGTGGCGGACAGTTTGAGGTAAACCCGTGCCTGACCCGGATCAAATTGAGGGTGTAGCTTGGGTTCCTGGATGAGATTGAATGAAATCCAATCAACGGGCCACAGTCTGAGTGATTCTAGGGGACCCTGGGTGAGGAAAGGTGTGTTGCACTTGAGACAGACAGACCGATTAGGTGAGGTGAGCGAGGTGAAGTGAGAGGCACTACGCTACCTGACAGTAAGGAGACTCTTAATTACACGCAGTCCAGACCAGTCCACGCCGTCGGTACCTGGGCAGGCAGGGTAGGCAATGTGCGTAGGGACAAGGTGAGGATGATGGAGGGGGGCCAGGGTGAGCTCTCTGTCCAAGGCACCTACTGAAGTAGAGCCGTGCCGTAATCGGTATGGGGTAGATCGGCGCGGCGGCAAAGGCGTGCAGCAGTGCGTGCTTCTCGGTCAGACGCGGATTTGCTCGGGTGAAGGATGCGGATGAATGTGATTGTGAGTGAACCGAACCGAACCGAGTCGACTGACAAAACAAAGACGGCAACGAGGATCGATGACCACCAATGGCATGCGGTGGTAATAGAAGGAGACTCGAGGGCTTTGTATAGAGCAGCAGGGTCGGTGCTGGAGCTGAAGCCGTTTTGCGACCGAAGAAATGTGCTTCCCGAGTCAGGAGTCGGCCCCGTAAGTGAGGACCTAAATGACCCTCGATGAGATGGTCCGGCCAGATGGTGAGCGTGGGCGTGAGAATGATGGCGAAGGCGACGGAGGGAGATCGAAGCACCCGATACCAACAAGCGCAACACCAACACCACGCAAGTGTCGACTCTCAAGCCCGACACTTCGTTACTATGACAGGGGCACTCGGGTGAGCAAGAGGCGGGGCGGGGCGCCTTCGGCAAGGAGTTCGAACCGTCGCCAGAGGACGCCTTTGACTAACAAGATAAAGTAGCGCCGCAATGGTCTCGATTCGCTGTGATGTCCTCTGCCCTGCCCTGCAAGACAAGGTTGTGATATGTAGGATGACGCGATTTGGTGTCGATGTCCCCAGTCCGTAGTCTCCTGAAAGCGAAGCGGGCGGGAAGACGGTGCGGACGAGCGGGCGGGGTGGACAACGTAGATATAGGAAGATCGCAATGACGAGATAAGGCGAGACCAGGGGGCATGCGAGCCTCAACAGATGAAGTAGCTGGCGGATGGCGCGAGTATGAGGATGAAGTGGAAGAATGGAGATGGGATGGACTTTGAAGACAAGACAGACAGAGAGAGAGAGATGGAGAGAGCGGAATGGGAGGTCGATGATGGCGGAAGCTGATACCAAGATACCGCCAGATGAGGCAATCGACGAACCAGGTCTTCACAGCCTGTCTTCTTGCCTTGGCCTAGGAGGTTGGAGATTAGATCAAATGGACGAGACAGGCGACGTACGTCCTCCCATCCCCATGCTCACGCCCAGCCAAAGCCACCGGTGAATGCTTAGCTGCCAGGATCTTGCTGGACCGCTCTGGGCTGGGGTAATGATGGTCGGGTCGGCGTGATGCTCCATGATAATGTACGTACCCGAGAACGGAAATATTTTCCTACTGCTACTACTGACTTCACAGTTCAGATATCTTGTGAGATGAGGACGAGACGTTGCCTTCCTAGCTGGCAAACGGGCGCGGTAGAGGGAGGCGGGACTGTCGCTGGGTGCTCGGCCGATGCTCAGGGGTCATCGTCCAGGGACGGTGGCGCCTTGGAGTGAACAATGAATGAGACGGTAGCGAAAGGGAGGGGAAAGTGCCAAAACGTGTCTAGCTTCGTGTTGAGCAGAGTCGAGATATTGCGAGGCGCAGACGGGAGCTGGCGGCCACTTCAACGGCACTAGGCTAGCCAGGCAGTATGGGTCCAAGGCGCACCTCCTATTAATAATTCGACTTTGGCCGTGGGCGAAGGGAGTGGTGGAATAGGAGTGAGGAGAGTTTCATTCCTTCGTGTTGCTCTGATAGACACGGGAACATCCTCATCATATAAGTGACTCCTACGAACCCCCGGCCACCCAGATACGGCCGGCACTCTAGTCCAGTGTCTCTCTCTCTCTCTCTCTCTCACCCAACATCACGTCCATGTCGACACAGTACCTCACAACATGGCAACTAAGGAATCAGGTTTCGTGATCTCAACCCATGGGTACATACATGCCCACTCGTAGCTGTCTCGAGCCAGAACAGGCATCCATCTTGGTCAACGTCGTCCGCCCCTCCTCTCACTATGATCCATGCCCTGCTGCTGTCCTCCACACGCACCCCCGCGCCAGGCCTTGCCTTTCCTGCCAAGCCGTACAGGATGCCGTGTTAGTCGAGCCTCACTCCGCGGTGGCTAAGACACTTTTCTCGTACGAGCAAACCTCGATTTCCTGCCGACTGCCCAGCGGCGATATTGCCAGCCGATGCACCAGTGCCCTCATTCATGTCTATCGCCTGCGCCCCCGGTCCCCTCACCACCATATCAACATCATCATCATCATCATCATCACCACCACCATCGAACCCCAGACCAAGAGCTCTCAGGTGGCGTGCCTCCATCACGCGCGGCCCCATGATGCACCAACGCGCCCAAGCTGCTCCATACCTGACTCTCTACCCCTCCGCCAGCGGCCCCATCCTACCCAGCAGAGCTCTCGTCGGTAAAGACTGTCCGACTCGTCAGGTCCTGATCTCAGGGCAAGGGACGGCAAGGCAGTACTACGTACCTACCGGTGTGGAAGAGCAACTGGTCGAAAATCAGGAAACATGGGATTCAGGACGGCGGGCGAGTTGCGCGAAATGCGGTCAGCCGCGCTCACGGAGTGTGGTTGGAATGCCGTCTCTCCCCTCGACCTATCCCGCACCTCCCATCGCTGCCGGACGTACGTCGGGAAGAGATGAGCCATAGAGAGTCGTGAACATTGGATGGGCTCGAGCTTGAGGCGGGCGAGTGAAGTAGGGTGAGCCGTGAGATCGCCCAACAACTCCCGCTGCCCACCCACACACACACACACACACACCGCGCATACACACCATAGGCAAACGGAGTTGATCAGAGGCGTGATGATTTCTCATCGGACTCGATGAAATTCGCGGACCGTTTCTGCATTATTGGGTGACCTCGGTAAACATCTGAGCCTGTACAGGCAGGACCCTTTGAAAAGACCCTCTTGCTTGCGGCCAGACTCACGGCTATCAAGACGCCCACTGCCTCGTCGGGCCTCACATTCCGTACGAACATTCCATGCTGACTGATGCAAGCGCTGGCGAATCCGTACATGGCCTTGACGCCGTTTGTCTATCTGTGAGACCACCGCTGGAGGAAACTCCGTCACATAGCAATTGGAATCCAAGACTCTGGAAATCTCCGGGCGTCTCACCCTGTGCGACAGCAGTCATTCTGTCCTTGATGCCCTCCCCGCCTCTTCTTTCATCCGCGACTTGACTTGCTTCACTCCGACTCATTTGGACTTACATGCGATGATGTGCATTTACGACCCAAGACACGCTCAGCCAAAGCAATCTCAAATACCCAAAGGTCACCAAGACAGACTCAGATCCGAATTCACTGCAGCGCAGCGGTGGGAACAGCCGGGCCTAACTCGCAGCCATCGACAGCGACATCACCAATCAAGGCCGTTACCGACCCCCTTGGCTGCAGGTCTATCTCGCCCGCTTTCTTTTTCGCATCTCTCTGATCTTGCATCACAGCGTAAACGCCCATCGCAAAAATTCGATCCGTCCACTGTCTCGACCGTCTCTCTGCTGCCCACCGGTCACGAGTTCGTATCCAGCCTTTTGCGTACGACCCGCGGCCCAGGGATCTGACGGCAAGGCAACACTTGACCCCAAGGGTCCCATCGACCGTACGTAGTCGGTATGCACTCGTCGATCGCAAGTCGTCAGTCGTTGAGTGTCTCGCGACAGGCGACTGGGGACTTCCATGCAGCGGACTGCAATCACATCGACTTTGACGTGCTTAACCTGCCATCTCGGGCAAGGCGCAGGCCGCGCGAGTCGTCGCCGCTCCAGCGTTGCAGCTGTACGACGCCAAACGCAACGCGACGCGATGCTCCCACCCTACGGAGAGACACTCGCGGACACGCATACGTACAGGCCTGCCCTCTCCCATACGGGATGCTATACGCACAGAAGCGCACCGCCGCCGCTGCGTAGTCGCAGAGATATACATACACACATACATACAAGACAGCGGAGGGTACGGGAGACGATACAGCAAGATAGAGTTGATGTTGCTTGCTGCAGCAGAGCAGAACCCGCTCGCCCTGCGGTCCTGCGAGACCGGCTTGCCGGTGGAATGCATGTCTCGACCCCTCCGACGGATAACGTCCTGTCAGTCCCCTTTTCGTCGACTTGGACATCAGTCTGTAATTCAAATCCCTCCCCCCCACGCGCTCACGCTTTGTCTTCGACGAACACCACAACGACCCAGCCCTAGAGCCCCGTTCTCGGGTGCGATTGCCCAGCCCGATACTCGGCCGATGGCGTCTCAAGCACCCGAATGCCTGTCTCTAGATTAACTCTGGCGCCGGGGTCATCAGTCAGTCAGGCTGCCGGGTCTTGATGACAGGATGGTCGTTTCTGTTGCCCGTCGTGCCCGTATGGCTGGAGCATCTCAATAGTCGTCCACATACGATCGCCTACCCTGGCCATCATCGCCGTCGCTCCCCACCCCACTGATGTGCCCTTGCCGAGACATTTCTCTCCTTCAACAGTGGCTGATGTCGCCATGGCCTCGGCCGGCAACAGTGCCTCCCCATCCCCATCTCCATCTCCATCTCCATTTCCATTCCCATCTTCTGGCGTGCACCGAGGTCATCCGGCCCCATTCCGCAGGCCTCTCTTATGCTGTGGTCAAAGCTGCATTTGCGTCCCATTCGAGATGGGGTTGCAGCCTTGGCCAGCAGCCACCCGTCTCACCAACTCCTTTCGGAACGCGGTCTACAAACAGCGGCCACCCGACGACCGCTGCCTTCTCTCGGTGAGCAGCGTCTGGCCTGCCTCTCTCGGGGTTCTCCCGGTTGCCTCCGGTGAGGCAATCGGTCAGCCGGCGACTACAAAGTCAGAGGCACGGCTGTGCTCTGCTCCTCTCGCTCGCCGGGTGCCAGCCAAGACGAAATCGTGCCTGTTGTGCACCTTAGTCTCTCACAAGCTTCTTCCGCGGGTTACGGGTACGCAGTCACATCGCACAGAGATAGATGCCCGGGAAAGGTCCGATGCTGCAGGAGGCTGCTACACCAACGTCGTCCAAGGACGCTCTCATCGTCGCCGTTAAACTGCTGCGCAGTCCACTCCAGTCCAGTCAAGATGGCCGGCCACGGAAACGACCTGCTTCCATCTACCTCGACGGCCCGCATCGCGCGGATCCCTGCAACGAAGGTCTGTCCGCTTGTCCTCTTCCTGTCTTTACCCCAACTGCAACTGCACTCCACCCCGGCTTAACGCCCGACTGCATACTTCTTTTGATAGATACTCGTCTGAACCATGACATACCGTTTGGACACTGGTGGGTCCCGATTTGTCTACTGACAACATCCAACAGGCGCATCTCGCGTCTGCGCCAAAATTCATCTTCGGACGGACAGCTTGGCCTCGACATGGCCCTTCATTTCATCGCGACACCATTCAAGCCCGTATTCCAAAGCCTCGCATCATGAATCATGGATCCTCAACAACGCGCGCTCACAAACCTCGAGACACCATCCACGACGCGCCGTCTCCTCCTTCTACTCACGGCCTATCACGGCCCAAGTTCACCGCTTCACACTCCATATCGTCCATTTTCAGGGTACGCCAAGTTCTCGCTCGACACCATCAGCGAGCCCCGTTACGTCGACACCAACATTCGCCGATCAAGCTACCCTCGTCCTGGTCTGGACCAGCAGTGCCCTTCTGCCTTCGTCGACGACGCCTCCAGACCTCACCATGCACTCAAGACGCAATACCCTCTCTCTCTCTCTCTCTCTCTGTCCCTCACTCTCTCAGCGCAGCAAGGGTACAGAGGTGTAAGGGTTCCCGTTCCCTACGCCGATCCTCCCTCAGCCTCCCCGCCGTTTGCTGTCGACGACCTTCCCTCACTCTTTCACGACCAACCCCCACCCTCCAAAACGACCCCTCCTTCAGCAAGCAAGGGCGCTTTCTCCAGTGTTCCGCCTCCTCCGTCCACTCCATCTCGACAGAACCCACACCTTTTCCCGTTTGCCAATCTTAGGCTCCCACCCGACCACACTGAGGTAGCCACCGGTCGTCGTCGTCGCTTTGCAAAAGCTGTGGCGTCCCGTTAAGTGGCACTTACCCGTTCTCGAAGACGGTTCTCGTCTCATCTTTTAGTGGTCAACTGCCAATATCTATCTCACGTATAAGGGACGGCTACGTATGCGGCCGGTGTCACTCGCAGCAGTTCGCAGATGCCCCCCCGGCCATACACTCCGATGCTACAAGCACGACGTGTGCTCGACTCGTCTCACTAATCGACGTTGCTTGGTATCGTACGTGATTTGGTTCCTCTCCCGTGGGAATCTGTAGCCAAGTGGACACAATCTTGACGCAATGCGTCCTCGGACTCAAAGCGCTTACTTTCTTTGTTTGCCCATTTGGTACTCCACGGCGGTCACCAGAGCGGCCGCATGAGGGAGATGTCAGACAAATCACGACTAGCCTCCGTTCACCCTTCTTCCCGATCCTCCACACCATCATGGGCCCGCCCTCTCAGCAGCACCCCACACTCGATCTTCTCTCACTCAAGCAGGATATCGCCCATTACTTCTCGTATTGTCTTGTTCCCCTGTATCTTGCCATTCCCATGACTTGCCCTTAAGCTAAGCCCAGCCTCTCTCGCCACAGGTCCGCCCGCGGAGTCCTCTGGCCGGCCTCCTGCCAATACCCCATATTCTTGCCATGCTGATGGGCAAGCCACGTCCAGCCACCGGGACTAGTATGAAGCGTAGCCCTACGACGGCGCCATGTCAGACCTAGTTGGGTCAACCTGATGGAGCAAAGCACCAGCCAGCCTGCTCAGATATGACATGGATTTCCTCCAGTTCCTCGAGATATGGCCCTGCTACCTCGCCTCACGCTGTGTCATCCGCCAGACGCGATCACCTGGGTCCCTTGTCATCCCGCAACTGCCATTCCGACTTCCGATAACCTCTCATGGAGCGAATGAGAGCACCTTGCCGTTGTCTTATGCTTAACAGCAGTCCCGAGACGAATAGTCCAGCCCAAAGTCGCTGCTATGCTGTGGCACACACCCTGGTCGTGGTCTGCCGCGGGCGAGGGTGGCTCCTCCGAACAGGGAACCGGCAGCTAGATCAACGCCGCTTTCCACTGGCAAAGCTCCATCAAGCACACCCTCTTCTCGCGAGATCGTCCTCGCTCTAGATATCGAGAGCGCATCACTCTCGAACCCCATGATCCCCACCCCTCCATACGTCCCCGGCGCGTCCCACTCCGCCTCTGCCAGGCGTGCGTCAGGCGTAGCTACCGCCGTGTTCTTTCCTCTTGGTGGCCCATCGGTAGGCTCGGGTCATGCCCTTCGCGACGCGTCGGCCGCGAAAGCTCTTAATCGTCGCGGGAGCTTTTTGTTGTTGTTTTTTCCCTTTCGCCTCAAATGTCAGACATATCCACTTTGGTTGTAGCGGAAAGGCAACGTTCCCGCACGGCTGTGACATGCCAGGATCAGTGAGCAAGTACCCTTTGAAGTCTCTTGAGTTTGGGATGACTAGGGTCTTTTGGTAGGTTTGATGGGGCCGACCTGGTCTGCTGATGAGTACGAAAGCACTTCTTGGCCAGAAATACGCCGCGAAGATCCGGACGCTTCCGGACCACACTACCATCTTGAGGCATACGAGGTGGTCATCCTCTTCCCCTGGAGCTTTTGTTCCCGTCATTTCAGCATCACTCCAGTCAATATATTGACCAGCTGCCGTCTCTTGACTGTGGCTCACCCTCGAAATCAGGGCGCGGGATGTGGCGTTCAACAGGCAAAGGTCGTTCGTTCTTGGGGGTGTCCATTGGCTTCACCACGGAAAGCCTGTTTTTGCATACGAGAGAGAAATCGTCCAAGGCCCGCCCAATCAATGATCCAGATCAAGCCACAATCCGCAACTCTGGGATTCCGTTCTGGCCTAGTCGGCGGCTAGGCGGTCACGGAAAATACGCCCGTTTCGCTTTAGTAGCCTTGGGGGGGGGGGGGGGTTTGAAGGTTGTGACTTGCCATGTGACTCAGACCTGCGGCCAAGCGGTGTGGATGGATGTCTCAGAATGCTGCTTTTCTGCGTGAAAAGGTGCGGAGGCGGGTCTTTTTTGGGGTTGGTTGGTGACCGCTGGCCGCTTCGTATCATTGCAGATTAATCTGCAAACATTTGCTATTTGTATACATTGGATAGCATACCTTACAAGCCCTCTCCCTCGCTCACATACCTTGGGTTTTTCTAACAAGGAGCGTGCTGAGGTAGGGGGCCAAGGAAACTGCCGGCAGGACTGTTCCCGATCCAAGTTGAGTGCGTATGCTAGTCTGTCGAAAACGTTCTGGTCCAAGAAGTACAAATATGCCCATGAACGAACCTCCAGTCCAGTCGGGACCAGGGCATCACAACAGGACTGGTGAAGATGCAGCCTTGTGATTTGTCGAGACGATCGTCTCTGTTTGGATCAGCTGGACGAGGGAAAAGCTCTCAAGGAGGTCGCACAGTTTCAGCTGGGTATCGTTCAATGTGGACTTTGCCCACCCCCTTTGGGTGGGGGAGGGATTTTACGATATGCTCGTCTTCGGATGCGGAGGGAAGGCTGGAGAGGCCTCACAGGCCTCACTTTCTTCGTGAAGACCTGGCCGTGATGGTTTCCCGAGCCGGCAACTGGCATTGGATGCAGATGAATGAGGAGTCCTATGGAGCGCGGTATCACGGAACGACGATTCCTTACTTCTCCGACATGTCCGCAACAAATAGCTGATGGGATGGGTCGGGAATACTCTCAAGAGCCGTCGCTTGACGAAAAGACGGGGCGGGCAGCATGTCCACTGCACATGGAATAGCCAGAATCTGTTTCCCCGCGTTCTCTATCCTCGGAATCGTCTCGTCTAATTGAAAGAACCCCATGTCACTGACAGGTCTTGTCAACTGGTGAGGACCGACAAGCAGGAGGCAGTCATTCTTCAGACTAGCCAGTCCACAAGAAATCCAAATACGCGAAAGGGGACAGAGCATAGTATGAGGAATGAAATCGTCTCTCGGCGTGCCAGGGACGGGTTGCTTTGGCAGTGCACCAGTTCCATTTGATCCAGGATGAAAACGCAGACAAGTTGAAGCAAGTACAAGTATATATTAGGAGTTCTCCCAATACTCACTCCCGAGTTATCCAGTCGCCGGGAGACTCTTATGTACCTGCGGCCTGATGACCCCCTGACTCCTGAGTGGTCTATCGGGCTAGATTTCGTCAGATGGATGTTCTTTAGGTGGTCAAGAAAGAATGAGAGCCGAAAGTAGTCGCTGGCGTCTCTTCTATAAAGCTGATCTCTTCAATATAGAGGATATTTTACGTTGCCCTCTGAGACTGACATGCAAGTACCTGTTAAATGTTCTTGCCCGCTGATGACGTCGACGCGGCTCAGGTAGAGGACTTTCCGCACAAAGCCCCCGCGTCATGCATATCGAAGCATAGAAAACTAATAGATAAAGAGTAACTTTTGATATTTCTCAGAGCCTATACAAGAACAGTAGCTAGTAAACTCGACGAGCAAATTTGGCTCTAATCGTTTGCCCTTTTTTCATAACTATCCAGGGTATCGGCGCCATAAGCAAAGCAAACGCAGCAAGAATGGTATTCCCCCACCCAAGACCCAAAGCATCATAGAGTGGGGGACCGGCGAGTGGCAGAAAGGCCCCGGAAATGCTGCGAAGAATCGTTGTAGCAGCAAGGGCTGAAGCAGCGTGCATGGTGAATGCGTCGACGAGATACGAAGCCAGCGGGGTCTGGAATCATAACGTTAGCCTCGCCGTCGTCGACATATGAAAGAAGTGATACATACAAACACAAACATGATGCCCACGCCGATGATGGCCGTTCCGATCATTGGCACAAGCCAGAAAACCCCCTTTTCTGCCGTCCATCCGTACAGAACCAATCCTGCGGGAATCAGGGGCACCGAATAAGCCATGAGAGGAAGGCGGAACTCGGGCTTTCGGACACCTTCTCGCAGCAACATTGAGGCAGCTATTCTTTCGCCCCAAAAGGGTGCCAGTGAAACGCCCACGAGAGTGCCGATGCCAACGCCCATGAATGTGAGTCCTGAGGAACCCGCAGAGAAGCCGTACTTTTCGGTAAAGACCATCGCGACAGTTGTGAAGAAAAGATACTAATGACGGACTGTTAGCAGGAGAAACGGTGCGAGGCAGTATGTGGTTCTCACGAGATATCCGTAGATTACGGCGAAATATGTGGAAAGAAGAAGAACAATGGGATGAAGGACCAGAAGCCGAAGAGGACGTTTGATGGCTCGTGAAAACGCCTCTCTTGGCAAAATCCCGTCATCTAAAACAGAAGTAAATCTCTCACCTCCAGGCATCTTTCGCATTTTCTTTGCGCGTTTCTCGAGGAGAGCCTTGGAGGACGTCTCGCGAAGGACGAGGAGCATGACGAGCCCGAGCGCGCCAGCCTGTGGGTGTTAGTGGCTTATTCGCAGCCTGCATTCCAATCATCACTCACCATGATACTCAACACCCAGAAAATCCATCTCCAGCCAGCGAACTCGGCGATGAAGCCACCAGCTGCAGGACCAACGACAGGACCCAGCAGTGGGACGAGGGCGTAGATCGAGACCGCCCTGCCCCGCAGAGCCGGGGGTGCAACATCCGCGATCGTGCCGCCGCCGATGGACAGCGGAGCCGCCCCGGCACATCCGCTGAGGAATCGGAATACCAAAAGAACGCCGACATTGGGAGACAATGCGCAGGCGACGTTGCAGCCAAGAAAAAGGATGTTCGAAAGGCTGTACGCAGGATATCGTCCGTAGAGTTCCGACATGGGTACTGCAAGGCTGTCTTTTGTGAGCTTAGAACGTGCAAGTCGAGTATCACATTAGACGTCCAGAAATCCTTCTCAAAGCTTTGGGATGATGGCGCTTACACAGGACCAAAGACAAAGCCCAAGTTGAAGATGGATACTATCATAGCAGACAGAACTCCATCAGGGGCGTTGAAGTCCTTGAGAATCCCCCGCACTGCCGGGGCTGGCATCGAGGACGCAATTGCACTGCATTGACACATCTGTCAGATGAATCTGCGCAGTTGATTCGACGGGCAAAATGATGAGCTACTCACGCTTGTAGCGTCAGAATACCCACAAGCACAATCTGAATCCATCTCGAACTCATCGCCCAATTCGTGGGATTCTCGGGATCATAGGCTTTGTTCCAGTCCACGACAAACTCTGGCGATGTTGAATTCCCTTTTTCCAGCGTCGAGGCGTCTCTGGACCATGCCTCAAAATACGGCGAGCGAGCAGATTCGTCATCGTCGGGGATACTGCTGAACGCAGCGCCCATGTACAAACTCAGCTCGTCGACTGGTCCAGGAGGGCCGTTGGCGCTGAGATCGAGCCATGAAAATCCGGATTTTCTTCTGCCTTGCGATGTACTTCCACAGCAGCTGACAGCTGAACTCCGCCTGACCACGGCTACTGGAGGCGGGTATCGTGGCTCCTGGTTCTCGATCGACGCTACCGACGAGTCGTGATCCTCCACGGCAGCCATTTGTCGTCGTCGATGTCGTCTCGTGACTGGGTTCCACGAGGCCTACGGAGATGAAAACAAGCCAGATCGCTTGTCAGTTGGCGATGATGATCATCGAAATGAACATGCACAATTTGTATGTCGACGAAACAACCGCCGCATGCATGTTGTGTAGAAGATATGCAGAGTTTAGGTTTTCGACGGAAAGCTAGGAGTATGGCATCATGATGACCTTCGTCAGGCATCGACGCACTTGCGTTCTAGTATCGCCCGCTTGTCGCAGTCAGACGGCCATTTAATCAGAGCAAGGCAGACTACTGCTATTCCTGAGAGGGTGGCATCGTTAACATGAGACCGAAGCCCACAAATAGGGGCACAGTTGTCTGATTCAGATAGATTTCGGGAGAGCCACGGCGGCGGAGGCCGGCATAGCTGTCGATCAGTAGATCCAAGGGAACGCGCAAGACCGGAACTGGCTTAGGAAAGGTCTACTATGGACGGGCGTACGTCTCGGGCTGCTGGTGACACAGTTTGATCCGGGCTCGTGCTTTTTTCCAGAGAATGCCACGCAGACCGAGTTGGCATTTCAATTAGGATATCCCGGCTGGACATCTGATTTTGGCATCTGGTTGTGGTGTGATAGACTTTAGGCCCTTGTTTCAACTTGTTGGATAATGAATCGCTCCTTTGGTTGTCCTCGGCCTCGGATAATCAATGGCAGTTGTCACTGCCAAGATTCCAGCAGGGTTCTTCTTCTACACATCGATCGAAAAGGTCGGATACTATGAGTTGCTAAGCGATCTCCACAACGCGTAACTTCCCATAGTCTCGGAATCAGTCTCCGCGGATGTATCCATAATCCTGTCGATTTTCCCGAAAAGCCCTGGGTACGCTTCGACTTTTTGGAGCGGGGATGTAGAAGGATGAAGCGGAAACGTTTCTTGGGTACATGGTACATAACAAAAACATCATGTGTCACCCTCAGTTTTGGTGACCAAGGTTGAGTCTTGCCTGTCACTCACACTCAATCCATCGAAACTGTATATCCCGACCTACTTGACGTGCAAAACAATAGATGCTTCTTATGTGGGGGATACGAAAAAGCCGTTGGCAATTTCAAGTACTGCAAAAGATCTAAGGAATCGCTGAATTGTACGTGAAAGGTCTGAACTGTAACCGTTCGCTGAAAAATACAACCCGAGGAAAATCTTACACATGCAAATCAAGCTCCCTTAGCTTGTACCGGTCCAAACCAGAATAGAAGCCAATGTAGCACCGACTGAAAGCTGTGTAAGACGAGTGGGCTGTCTTGTAAGGTTTCAGCACTTTGAGTGATCTTTTGTGGGCAGCTGCTGCTTCATCAATGAGTTCCCGGAGAACTACAGCTCGGCTCACAGACTGGCATTGCAGGGCCAGGTAGACCCGGTTGGCTGTCTCCTTCGCCAGTTGCTCCTTGTAGAATGACAGAATATCACTAAGAACTTTTTAACGTCAAGTCGAGTAGAAAAGAAGGTCGCAACTCACTTCCCGTTGCTGATAAATGTCATCAGATCCGGCAGAGCCTGAAGGAAGTGTGGCAAGGGCTGGCCTGGAGGGAGCACGAATAGCGCGTACGTTTCCGAAGCTCCTGACGTGACACGACTAAAAGTTGGAAAGCGGTATGCCAATTTTTCCAGCTGCATAATTGTCAGACACAAAAGGCGGTCGATCTTTGCGGATCTCAGGGCTGTTGTTACCTTGAACTCTTCGAACTCGTTCTCTATTGAAAGAGCCGTTACCGGATCTAGCGTTGGCCATCAGGTTCGCCGCGATAGGCCGAAGATGGCAGGCATTTCGAGAAACGGTTCGCTGAACTGGTCGAGCAGAGCATTTGCTTGAGATTTGCGGGTAATAAATCAATGGTTGAATCGTACTGCATCGATATCGTTCCCAAACATGTCGTCCAAGTAAACTAGGAAAGCTGCGTAGAAGCAGATATATACTTAAAACTGTGTGGGTTGATGTACGTATGCGTTAAGCGCCATGCAGACACCGTCGGGGATGTAATGACTAGAGATATTGTGGTCGTTTGTAATGTATCCTCTGGAGACTGCTTCGGAGACGCAGTGTGCTGAGAATTTCGCATGTTTGCGGTTAGCTAATAATATATTGAGAAACGTCCTATAGGGCCATATTTATAGTTACTAAAGAGCTTATTCTATTATAATAAGAGTAGCTATAACGTAGTTGTTTATAACTAAGGTCGGAGGAATAGCCCTTAGAAGAAGGTAGTTCTAGAGCCGCCTTCGGGTTATATACCGCGCTAGGAATAGGCGATATTAAAGGTATTATAATATACCCCCCTAGATATAGTAATAGCTAGAAGAGCGCCTAACTATATAGTATCTCTTAAAATACTTAAATATAAAGCGATATATCTATAAATAACTTACTAATAAGCCTATTTATAAAAGAAATAATAAAGTAAAGTTATTTATATTAGGTATAAGCGAAGTATAAATAGTCGTAGTTTTCTACCTTTATAACTATTACTATTATTATTATAATACCCTTTATTTACTAACTCTTACTAATAGTAATAGAAACTACTATCTCTTATTAGCTTAAGTAGGGCGGCTACTATTATATTAATTCTAAATAAAATAACCTAGCTACCCTCCTACCTTCTTAACTCTTCCCTATATATAATATAATAACTATATATATACCTAACTTTATACTAGTAATAACCTTATCGCGCGCGCATATATATAACTATATTATATAACGATCTTTAAAGCTATTATAATATATTAATATATCTATAGATACCTCTTAAAAAGAATACTAGTTAGGCTATAGCCCTAAAGAAGGCGCGCGCTACTAAAAGTAAGAGTAAAGCTAGGGGTAGAGGGGCGCGCCCTCTTCCCCTAGAGAGTAATAATAAGGTTACGCGTATATTATTCTTTCCTATTATTAATAAATAATATATTAATATATTATATAATAAGTAAAAGGAAGTAGAAGTAACCTATAGGGGGTAGCTCTAAGGGTAAGGGTTTATAGCTTAAGAAGCCCCGGGGTTACCTCCCTAAGTAGTCTAAGAGGATAGCTCCTAATAAGTTATAATCCCTTTATTACTATAACTATATATTAGAACGTCGCTAACCTTATTATTATTATAATTCCTAAGGAGATAGATAAGGAAGAGGGTACTAGCAAGAGCAGTTTAGAGCCCCCTCCTAGCCTTCCTCCCCCTAGTAGAGGTATAGAGGTAGAGTAAGTATCCCTATTTAGCGAGCGCTATTTTTAATATATTTTAAGTAAGCTCTTAGGCTTATTAAATAGAAGGTACTTACTTAGTATAGCGGGTAAGTATAACTACTATTATAAAGGTAAGGTACCTTATTAATAAATAAGCGCCCCTATTACTATTATAACTTACTAATATACTAAAGCTAAGACTTTAGATAACCTAGTAGTTAGAAAGGTAAGGTTCTATACGCGCTTCGTTTCTATAACTAACTTCTAATATAACCTATAGACCCTTACTCGTTAGAGAGCTATACTCTATAAGGCTATTATTATTTAGAAAGAGGATATTATAGTAGTAAAGAAGGGTAGTAATAGTAAGGGTTTAGGTAGGACTCCTAATATAATAAGTAGTTCTAGTATATATAGTATTATTACTCCCTCGCCTGCCCTAGTTCTATTTAGAACGCTAGTAGTTAGCACGGGTATACCCGCTCCTTATCTGCTTATTAGTAATATAGCTACTATAATACGCTATATAGTTAATAGTCTTATTAGCTTATATTTACTAGAGGTATTACTACCCTTATATAATATCCTAATAGATTAGTACGAGCAAATCCTCTAAGGTTAGGTAGTAGGAAATTAGCGTTTTAGGGCGCCCTTTAGGGTAAGTTATATTCTTTTACTCTTATAGGAGTAACTTTAAGCTCCCTAGCTAATAAGCTATAAATTAATTAAAAATTAGGCGCTACTAGCCCTCCTATACTTATCTAGAGCGTCCCTTGTTTATTATAATTATTCTTTATATATCCTTTAGATTAAGGAGCGAATAGAACTTCTTAAATTTCTTATAATTAAGAACCTTTATAAGACTATTAGCTAGTATATTATTTATTAGTATATATACTATGCTAAACGATCCTCTAGTATATTCTTATTATAGCTATATATTCTAAATATCGATATACTATAGCTTAGTTAAGATCTATTCCTTTTTACCTACTATAAGACGAATTATCTATTAGTTATTATAATAAATCTTCTAGATATTACTAAGTTTAAGAGCGATATCCCTAAATAGCCTCTAAAGAGTAATTATTTCCTTAGTAGTATATTTAAGGCTTAGAAGCTCTGCTTCTATTATTAATATTATAATTATAGCCTATTAAGTAGCCTTCTATTAAATTAGTCCTCTAAAGAGCGAGATTATATACCCTTAAGATAACTTCTATATCTCCTTATTATCTATAAATAAAGCGTTACTTATAATTCGTAGTACTTACTTACCCC